>JBBYHH010308749.1:0-12470 GCA_038382905.1 Daphne laureola
GTCTATCAAAAGTATTTAATCTTTCATAAGGTAAATGTATGACTTGGTCTGAGGAGGCATACCTGAACGAGGGTTCTAAAGATGACGCCAAACTCTGAAATTTTAATGAAGAACTAGTGTTAGTTCTCCCATCTATGGACTGTCTTGCAGAAGATCTGCCATCTACTGACCGTCTTCTATCGAAAGAGATGGTGACATTACCTTCAAAGTCAGAGGTTATACAATCTAGATTATAGTTTTCTGAACGTTGGGGCATGCTGGCTCCTTCAATGTTCCAGTCAGCTGGGAGTGACACATCTCTCCAATTGATCATCTTGGGTATTATAGAATTTGATTGTCTGATGTCGGACTGTAAGAGGAGAGTTTGTCCTTTTTTCTCATGAATTAGAGCGTTAGCTCCAAAGGAAGAATTTATTGCTTTGTAATGAACTCGGTATATTAGAGATATCGGAAGAGAACCATCCATTATTTTGTAGTTATGAGTTTTAATCTGTAAGGTTAATGCATCTGTGATATTTTGATCTCTTAAAGATATAGTGAAATTAGGGAAACAATTAAAGTAGATTGGACCATTACAGAGGCTAGACTCTATAGCACTTAACAAAGAATCTTCAAAATCTAAGAATCTCATATCACGTAATAACAAAAGTATTGAAGTATTTAATCCTTGTTTTGACAGAGGTTTTATTCCTACTTGCACTAGTCCAACATGAATATATTTATACTTTTTCCTGTGTTTCTCTAAAGCAGAATTAGAAAGCAGTTTAACAATTTCAAAGCTCTTTTGTAAGGGAATATCTCTTTCTTCAGTTTTAATTGAGAAGTCACTATTAATAAGTTTCTGAAACTTGGTCAATTTATAAATTTCACTGATATTTACTTTAGGAATTTCCCAATCATCTATTGCTCTATTAAATTCAGAAATATTAATTTCTTCTCTGTTAACGACACTAGGTTCCTCCACACGGGAACTAGAAGTAGAGACAGTTCTATGAAGTGCCATTTGAAAAGAATTTGAAGTAAATGTTCCTACAAATTGGGGATAAACACGATCTTCACCAACGACCTTCACACCCCGTGGACTCGGAATTTTACTCCAAATTATCTTTAAACAACACTTAATATATATATATTACTCTATGAAATTTTAAAACTATGCAAGTAAAGGTATAAATGTTAAAAATATTTTAAAAATTTGGACTAATGCCATAAAACATGGAAGCATAATGGATGTTTTGTATTGATAGAAATGATTGAGTTAGAACAAATGGTTCAATTTTTTTATTTTTATTTCTCGAATCGAGAGAGATATGAATCGAGATCCTAATGCATATAAATACAAATGGTCCAATGAGAGCAACAATTTTCAAGAGCATTTAAAACATTTTGTTTCTGAACAGAAGAGCCGTTTTCAAGTAGTGTTCAATCGATTACATATTAATTAATATTCGACTGATTGGTTCGGAGAGCACTTGTTGGGTGAAAGATTTAAGAGGCCTAAATGTTGAACTATTGACCCTACTTGTTCAGATGGGGTGTTCACCTCAAAGTGTTCCCGACTACATAAATACATTCATATGTAACTTAGTGCACCATGTAAAATTTCATTGAGATGGGAAAACGGAGTGGCGATGGCCTCTTGTTCAAACTTTAAAGAGGTATTACAGTCGAATCAATGGTCATTTTTTGTTCCAGATCCTGTATCGTTGATTGAGTCATTCTCATCCTACATAGGTCAGTAGAAATTTATAAAAGAAAAAAGAAGAAAAGAAAAAAGAACACGGACAAATTAAATCTCTAATTTTATTGCTTAATATAGATAGTAAGGCGGACATATCTGAATACACATGATTCTGCATTGGAAAAAATCATTAGCTAATTTCTTATCAAAAAAATAAAATAAAAAATCATAAGCTAATTTAGAGTAGCTTTCAGTGTAAGTTTGTTACTATTTGAGATCAAATACGTACTGGTTTTGCGGCGATAGAAAAGTACTTTTAACAAACATAATCTTTATCAAATATGGTCTGTTAGAGGGTTAGAGGCGAGTGGTAGGGTTTCGGACTGTGTTTGGTGTTTAAGGTTTAATATGGTTGTGACATGTGAAAAAATGAGGGTATAATGGTATAATTGTTTTTAGTTATCTAGGTGTCATTCACTAAATGGATAAAATTAGGTTAAATAAGGTACATTTACGGAAGTATCCCTAATCCTGCTTTAAGAATATTAGGGATCAGTATTTTCCGAAAAAAACTAACAATTTATCTCATCCCCAATTTCTGCTGGATATCATCATCCTTTATCATCTCCTTCTATTAGGCGACTTCCGAGTTCTTTGCGATCAAAATTCTGAAGTTTTGTTTTCTATTACAATGCACTAAATTAACGGAGGGATTTTTGCATATTTTATCAAATCTTAGATGATTTTTCTAAGAATTCTAAAACTACAAGAGGTGAAGTGGAGATTGTATGATCATGTTTTGCTATTGATGATCCCTTTTAGCTTTATGAGAATTCGTTCTACCTATTTGATAATCTCTTCTAATTAATGATCACTTGTATTCATTCCATCAAGAAAAAATTGATGCAATTACTATTCATAACATTTAATCTATTAATTTTATTCTTTATCATTTTAATATATATATTTAAATAATTTATGTGCAAATAGAAAATGTAAATATCTAGTTTTTTAAATTTGTTTGATTTTTTTTTAACAAATTCTTTATAGAAATTTAAATCATCAGTTCAAATGTATTAATTTTTCTAGAATGGAGTAATTTTTTATGTTCCTTTATACTTCTTTCATCCCTAAATAAATAATGTATATTCTTTTTTGAGATGTCACTAAAAAATTGATACATTTCCTTAAAAATTTTAGTTTAAGTTATTTTACTAAATATCCAACATTCATTTATCTATTACTTTAATTTTTTACCAAAATTATTTTAAGAAAGGATGTGTTAATAGAAATATTTTTTACCAAAAAAAATTCTTCCATACATTTCTTAATTTAAATGCAAAAACAAAAAAAAGTACATAATTTATTTAAAAATGGAAAAAGTACTTATTTAATGAACCAGAATTGGTGATGCCTTGAATCATTTGACGACATCCCCATAGTTATTTATTGATCCCTTATCATGCATCCTTTAGTAAGAAAAAACTGATCCTGAACGGACTTCAAAAACATCAGAATAAATGTTCGGACTTTTTCTTCGTTTCATTTTTTCTTTTTTATTTTCAGAAATTAAAAAGATGTGCATCATTTGACGAAAAAAGAAGTGATGCGACTGTAAAAAACAAAAAGTATTACACTTATGATATTCATTTGTTAATGACCATTCTAACCTTTTAACTTTTTTTTTTTTGGTTTAGGTAGTACGTTATATGACTTGTAGTATAGCTTCATCCTTCTTGGATTTCAACTTTTATACTTACCGGGACCCTGCACAGAAAATACAAAAAAATGATCAGCACAGATGTTGATTGTGACACCTACAAAATCGATATCCCTTAGCAAGGACCATGACAGTCATGAGAAAGCATGCTACGTCTGCAAGTGCTGGGACAGGTAGGGCAAATTGTACAGAGCAAGTAGACAACACCATGGCATCCACCACTGGTGGACGCCATTGGCTTGGGTAATCTTGCTGATGGGCATCAGCTGAGGAGCACCAGACTGTCAGGGTTCATCTAGGCATTTACTAGACCTGGTCACAAGTTTCACAAACAAAAATAGGTGGTAGTGTAATGAATTATACAATTTCTCTGCACCAGAGTAAAGGTAAGAGATCTCGTAGGCAAGCAGCAAGCTCCGGGTGAGCACTCAGGAGTTGATGTGACCTAATGTAACCGGATAGCAAATCCTCTGGTTCACACTATAAAATCCAGAAACTCCATTATGACTAGACATGTAATATTTCTGCAAAAAGAAAAAAAAATTGACAGTACCCATCAGCAATTTCTAACTATTAAATAAAATGCAATAGGTCCGTAAAGACAATCATGATATACAGACCAATTTTCCAGGAATGAAATTTACATATGAAGGTCACAGATCTTAACTAGAGCAACAGATTATGGCAACAGTTATGTGCATAGTCTGACCTTAAATATAGTCCAAACTAACAAAATATAGAACAAAAGGGATTGGAAGGGCAAACCTTAAACTAACAGCACAATTACTGGCCAATCAAATGTTGAAAAAATCACCACGCTATATGTATGCACAGGAACTAATGACCTATTGCTTCATGAAGCAATGGCACATCTGCACGACCTGGATGTGATGAGGTAGGTTTAATCAATGGTCTCAAGGATTCCATAATACTGAAGAAAGAAGGGCGCTTCCAAGGCTCACTGCAGAATTCCAAACATTTATTTTATTATTATTGATGACATATCAATGGATACTTTTTGCTTCAAAGCTTGCAGTGGTAAGAATGTAAAAGGTTCAACTCACTTAGCCCAGCAAGCCTCAATAATGGCAGCCACTTGAGGATTCAGATCAAGTGGCATCTCCAGCCTCTTGCCCTTGAAACCAACTGCTGCTACAACCTACAAACAACATTCAAGTCCCACAAAATATAATGCTCCACCAAAGTTAGTATTTTGCTAAGCTTACAAAATTGGTATCGCAATGTCCTGGGCTCCAAGACTTCATTTATTTTTATTACACAGATGTTTCACACAAACAGATTGCGTATGTGTGCGTGTATTGTGTGTTCTATAAGTTGACCAACATAATTCTCTGGAGAGGTTGACACACAAATTGAAGTATAGGCGATCCAGTTATCTTAAAAAATTAGTCCAGGTAAGTAGACGTTCAATGTAGGGATTGAGAAAAAGTTTACACAGTAAGCAATGTTGACTAGGTTTTACATACACAAAAACAGAAAAGCAGAGAATGTGCAATTTCTTGTTCAATAGAATGTGGGTGACTGTTATATCGTAAAAAACAAAGTATCTCTGCACCATCATGGTCCTCACTAAAACAGACTTTAAGCCACTTGACAATTTGTCCTTCAATTCTAGTACATATTCACTGAGTTACAATTAGTAAGATGGAACTAGTATGTTTATATCGTTTTGCATACTAGTCAAACTATGTTTGAAAACTTCTTAATAAAATATGTCACTATCTCAACCAGCTTGTAACATTTGCAGCTTCTCTTTTAAAAACATTGGCAGTAACATTATCCAGAAAAAGTTCGGATAAAGTACACTAGTAGTCCTTTATCTTTAAATATTGTAAATGTCGTAGCCCCATTTTAAGAATTTGTACCAATAAGGTCACTTTTTTAAGAAATTTCTTCATTCGTGGTCCCTTTGACAATTTTACCCTTTTGAACAAAAGATAAAATTACATTTATGGTTTGAACTTGTCCTATACTCTACTAAAACCCTAAAATTTTATAATTTTAACAGACATCCCACTCACCTAAATCAGATCTGTTGTGATATTTTACAGAAAAAATAAATAAAAAGCTTTCAATTTCTCACCGGACAGATCTGAGGCAGCGCGAGCTCGGGATGGATGTGGGAAGGGGAAATGGAGAGAAGTCAACTGGACTCTGGAGAATTTAATGGCTCATTGATTGATTTTCAATTGGACAAATTAAGTAAAGTAATAGCTATAGAAAGAACTTGAAACGACGTACACTTCATCTTTTCGAAGTTGTGCATACGAACATCCCGACCCTTTCTTTCCCTCATCTGGCCCATCGCATTCTTAAGCGATTTCAAAATCACAACCCCATGAAGCTCCAATCTTGACTTGCCCAGATTGTGGGCTCGACTCCATCGCCATCATCACCCATTTATTAATCCATCAGCCGCCGGCCTCATCATCGGCCATCATCGCTCGATCTTCCACTACCGGAGCAACGATGCCACATCCATCCCGAGCTCGCGTCGCCTCAGATCTGGCCGGCAAGGAAATTGAAAACTTTTTTTTTATCTTGTTTTTGTGTAAAATATCACAAACACATTTGATTTAGGTGAGTGGGATGTTTGTTAAAATTATAAAATTTTAGGGTTTTAGTAGAGTATAGGAACAGTTCAAACCATAAATGCAATTTTATCTTTTGTTCAAAAGGGTAAAATTGTCAAAAAGAGACCACGAATGAAGAAATGTCTTTAAAAAGTGAGCTAATTGGTACAAATTCTTAAATGGGACTACGACATTACAATATTTAAAGATAAGGGACTACCAGTACACTTTACCCGAAAAAGTTCATCCATGGACTTAGATTGAGCAGAGGAAAATGAGGCAGAACCAGTATTAAATTGAGCTACCTGCTGGAAAACATAACGTCCAAGAAACAAACCTGTGCTGGATTTAAGTTGCTCCATGGTTGTTGCAGTGTTGTAAGTTCCCACAAAATCACACCAAAGCTATATACATCCGATTTTTCGTTTGACGGCTCATCACGGAGAACTTCTGGTGCCATCCACTCCGGCTGTCATGATTTTAGAACATCACTATATTTGCAGAGACAAGCCACATCCTTTATACCCTTCAAAATTATATCAGCAGAGGAATTACTTTACCAACAAGAACTTACAGTTCCAGCTGCTGACTTGGAAGATAGAAACGTGTTTGCTTTCAAACGAGAAAGGCCAAAATCGCAAACCTAAACAAATGAACCTAACCTTGTTAGGTACATGCATTATCAAATAAATATAGACATAATGCTGGAAGGTTAATATAATAGACTACCAACTTTGAGAAGTAAACTACAAAATTCATCAACTTTATTTCCACCACAAGAGAAAATACCTTCACAGTATACTTTTTATCAACCAAAAGATTAGGGGACTTTAGATCTCTATGGACTATTGGAGGGTTGCGCCTATGGAGATAATTCATCCCTTTTGCCTGTGAAACAAATTGAAACAATGTAACTTCAGACAAAATAATAAACAGAAAGACGAGCATAAAACATTAATATCTGAAATTTGGATACCGACAACATCATATGCCATGCTCAATCGACGCCTCTCATCCAATACCTCTCTTACACCAGGCTTATGCAAAAGCCTATACAAGCTACCTCTGCAACTCACAAGTCAATACAGTAAGTTCATTTCACACATAATATCTACAAAGAGAAAAGATAACCTTCCTGTTTTGTTCACAAAAGACTGGACAGACTTTAAGAGTAGCAACACATTTACAGAAGATAAAAAACCTTGACAGATATTCTGTAACTATGGACAGGTTTGGGGGCTGAGTAACTGCGCCCATGAAAAGCACAATATTCGGGTGACGTAGACGTTTCATTATTGCAACCTGCCATAGAAAGAAAAGTAAAATTACATCAGGGTTTGAAGATGCAGAACTGGTGTTTTCTTATGAGACATTTTTTCCTTATCCAGAACATACCTCCCTCAAGAACTCTTTAATTCGCTCTTGATGCAAGTCCTGTTCCATGAGAATTTTGACAGCAACATCCTTAAAACAAGAAAAAGTGATCAGATGACAGAAGATATGATGAGCAACAAAACAAATGACCAACATGCAATTAGTTGTGAAATACTCCCTCCGTCCCTAAATAAATGGTGTGTATTCCTTTTTGGGATGTTCCTGAAAAATTAGTGTATTTCCCTTTTTAGAAACTTTAGTTGAGTGTTTTACTCCAATACCCCTAACATTCCATCATCTATTACTCTAATTTTTTACTAAAATTATTATGGGAGAGAGTGGGTGCTAATGATGGGAGTATTTTTGACTAAATTTTTTTCTTCCCTCCATTTCTTAATTTGAGTGTCAAAAGAAATGCACCATTTATTTAGAGACGGAAAAAGTAATATTTGAATTTAGTATTTTACTTAAAGAAATTTCAAGATGATTAGAACTCTAGTAGCACTAAAATCCTACATTAGATAAGGGAGTTTAGGGTCTATCATAAAATCATATACAAACACATTAAAGGCTCTATGCCCCTTAACAAAAGAAATGGAAAATTCTATTCTGAGCACTGACTGTCTGTCACACAGGCCTTATTCGACAGATACGTCACAATTGTTGGTGAAATGCAGGGGGGCCAACCTCCCATCCAACTGTTCTGATGTGCCCATTATGCGATATGGAACAGTCAAGGAGGTGTAACCCAAATGCAACCAATATTTTCACTTAGTCAACCAGCTAAATGCTTAACTAATATCTCTATGATCAAGCATAAAGCTATTGAGTTTGAACAAAATTACCGGTTACTTTTTCCTAGTACAATCGATTTAGTTTGAAACAGAAACTAAAGAGCTTTGGAGTAAGGCACCAAGATGCAAATAACCGGACTGATACAACAAGATGATGAGACACTAAATGTCACAATTAGTCATGCTTTGAACATAAATGACTGGCATGATCTTTGGTCCAGTCAACTGCTATATGTGATCAACGAACAAAGCCTCTGCCTGATGAGTTTGTGGTTGTTACTGTGATGTCTAATGTTAAATACCTCACTCCCCTCTTCTCTCCTCCTATAACTATCATATAGAGATATTAATATGCCACAATTGATTGTGGTTATACCTCATAAGGAGACGGTACATGGCTACACTGAAATCAACCAAATAGCTTTTGTCAATATAAAGTGGACATTTCACAACTAGGGGCAAAAGAGGATAAAGGTTTTAAAACACGGCTCAAAGTTCAAGACCTATGGCCCAACTATGTTGTTTTAGAAAGCAAAATAATTACTGCTTACCGAGCCATTCCATTCTGCACGATGGACAGTCCCAAAAGAACCTGAAAGTGTGAATAATTAAGTGATAGAGAAATAAAAACAGCCAACCAAATGGGACAATAAAAATATTTAGAACTATCAGTTCAATTCATAATACAAGAACACTAAAAAGAGAAGTATGTCAGAATTGTAAATCACTTAAATAATTCCTGGGCAAGGCAGTAGTTATATACAGGTATCTTACTGCAGTATTCAGGTAGGATTGGGATTCCTACTAAAGATAGGATTCCTGACTTACAAGGATTTCTACTTTAGGCCAATTTATCTTAGTTACAACAATAACTATAGTATTTACACAAGAGTATGCAAAGTAAATAATAAATACTAGTAATTAACTAACAATTTCCAACAAAGTACAAATTAGATACCTGCTCCTATCTTCTCCTTTATCATCAGGTCACTCCAAGGAATATCCAAATCATCCATATCCAAGGACAATTCTCCAGCTGGTATACTGTGAACAAGTCGAATGCCGTCCCCGTACCTTGTGTTGTTAACGGTATTCTTACCTGTGTTAGTTAAGCCTATAACTTGAACATCTCTACGCCCCAGTTGATAGGTGTCCTTTACCATATCCTGTGCCTGCATGGCAGTTTCTGATGGATAAGCTACTCTAATGAGAGTGGAATTCGTATCATTTTGAAATGGCTGTGCCATATTTTGAAGGAAGGACTGCGAGCTTTCAATTACATGGCTTGAAATCTGTAGAAGGTTGTTTCTGTCTGTGCCTGTTTTATCTAGTTGCTTTTGGCAAATGTCATCAGCTGTATTACCTGAAATCGTTAACAAATTGGCATATACTAGTATAAGAAAACTAAGAAAGGAAAAAGAAATAATCGATAAATAACATCTGTTCAGCTGTAAAAAATATGGCAAAATATGCAAACAGGAATTTTGCAAACTTTTTACTCATACCTAGCCTCTTACGGCCCAATAGAAGCAGTAAACTCCACAGCCACACTCTTTGCCAACATTTTATGAAAGTAGAAGAGTACAGAAATGGTTTCCATGAATAGAGAACATGCAACAACCGTTTTTTTTATTTTGCTGAAAATAAAAAATCCCAATATGTAGAATATGACTCCACACACTGAAAATATCATAAAGCTGCATGCATCGAAAATTCCAGAGCTGGGATTATCCTCTTTTAAAACCTTTTATGCCAAAATATGAGGAATAGCATCCAAGCATCAAGAATCCTTTGACTCACATGCAAATAATACAGTCAAGCTAGAAACATAGTTGATTGCTATCATAAAAATAGATATACAAAGAGACAGAGATCTTACGTTCAACTATGGAATAGGGTGAGAAACTGAACTTCCTTGAATTAACCTTAAGCTTAAAGTCATTTAAGTACAAGAGAGATCTTGCTGGAGTGTCCAGCAAGAATAGGAATTTAATCAGACCTAGGAGTCCCACCAACCGCCTATAGCTATAGTCCTAAATTATTAGAATATTTACAGAACAGTCCCAAGGATATAAATACAGACAAATATAGGAACTATATAAACAGTAAAGAAACAGTATCAATACCACTTTCTAGCACCCCTAACAAGCTGGTGTGTGGAGATCCTCTAATCCCAGCTTGGAAACTAAGGAATGAAAGGTTGGTCCAGGAAGTCCCCTGGTGATAACATCAGATCGCTGCTTCTGGGAGGCCACATATTGACATGAGCCCGCCAAGTGATTCAATTGCTCACTTCGTAAGGGTTAAGGACCCAAGAGCTCGAATGCCTAACCTAAGGAGCAGAGTAGGAAGTTACAAAAAGATGAAGGAAAGGCAGCCCATGCCTTCAAGTTGGGCCAATCCAATACCCAAAAAGCTGCCCACCGCATCACCATCGCCATTTGGGCTCACAACAACACTCAAGCCCAAGATGGTGATCTGAACCTAAACCAACCCATGCATGGTCACTCACAACATCTAGCCCAAGACGTTTCCAAATTGGCCCATCTCAACACCAAGGACCTTTCTCATTGGTGTCCTACACTTGAAGGGTACCCTCACTCTTAGTGTACCCCACACCCACTAGGTGCCCTCCAAATCAAATCCACCAACCAAGTACTCAAAGTGTTCCAAATGACATGTTGGTGAACTACTCAAAGTGCCCGATAGGGTACCCTACAAATGAAGGGTACCTCTGCCCTACACAAGACCAAGGTGCCGTACATGTTGTATCGGCTCTAAATGGCACTTTTATGATGCAAACCATGAAGGAATCAGTTCCAAAGGGCTAGACACTGCCAACAGGAGCTGAGAGACGTTGGAAATAAATGGAGCTGTTAGAGAGTTATTAGAGGCATTATGGAGCATTTGGAGCCTTAAAGAGGTGTTTTATGGGGTTGTTCTGCTTTAAACTCCAAACGATTTCTTTTCTCACCCTAGACTATTTCTACATCAAAATAGGCTAGAATAAATCAGATTTAAGCATAGTCATTGAGACAGTGAATAATCAGATTTAAGCATAGTCATTGAGACAGTAGTATTTGCATTCATCTTCTTTGTTATGCCATTTAAGTGGAGGAAGTGTCTACTTTAATAGCCATACTTATTGCGTGCTAAAATGAGCCTTCCTTGGCCTATAAAAGGAGGCTAGCACGCCCTTCTCATCACCATTCTGAATATCAAACACTTGCATATTTGAGAGAATTCCCTTGTTGATCTATCTTCATTTTCTGTTTAACTCTTGTCCTAGTTTCTTGACCAAGTTTATTCAAATCTAAGATTGTCTTCTCACTTGAGGAAGGTGTTGGATCCATCTACACTCTCATTTTTAATAGTCAAGGCTTGCTTTGTCTTGGACTTTTCAAGTACCAAGGAGGAGTCACAAGGCACAAACACCTTGAACAAAGATTCAGGAGGAGTTAGGGGCTATATCCATTGTTTTTCCAAGCTTCCGCAATCTGAATTTCTTCATTTCTATCATGTGTGCTCCTTTTGTCGGGCTACATCAAGCTCAAGTGTTCCCTCTAACCTTGAGGAAACACATCGATTGGTATCAGGGCAATCCGGTATCAGATCACATATGGTGTGCAAATTAGCTTCCTATCAAGCTTCTGTTTGATAAAGATCTTGTCTACCTCAATGTTTTTTAATCATGTTGGACCGGATTATGAGCAATCTGAATAGAAAACTTGTTGTTACAATACAATTTCATAGAACAAGTGGGATATTTAGATCCTCAAGGGCAATCACGAGCCACAATAGCTCAGACACACCATGTGCCATGGCTTTATATTCGGCTTCTGGGTTGGAACTAGGCCACAACATGCTTACTTCTTGCTCCTCCAAGTAACTATATTCTACTCTCCTCCATGAAGGTACAATAACCAAAGATAGACCTCCTATCAACCATAGACCCGACATAATCTGCATCTGTGTATGCCTCCAGATGCAAAACCCCATCTTTTGAGGTATTGAAGAATCTTGTTGGCCACCTGCATATGCACATCTCTAGGCTCATGCATGAACTGGCTAATTACACGTACCACATAAGCAATGTTCGGTCGGGTGTGAGCTAGGTAGGTCAGCCGACCCACCAGCCATTGATATCTCTCTTTATCCACACTAGGAGTATCACTAGTAGCCCCAAGGTTGTGATTAGGATCTATGGGTGTAGAAGAGGGACGGCATGCGGTCTCTATCATATCTTTCAATAAGTTAATGACATATTTTTTTGTGGGAAATGAAGATACCTTGCCTTGAGTGAGCAA
>JBBYHH010308859.1:0-12469 GCA_038382905.1 Daphne laureola
CTGAAGAGCAATAGAACACAAGTTTTCATCTATGTTTGGCCCAAAGATAAGATTTATCACTAATTTTTTTTTATCCATTTTCACCGCTAATTTTACTATCTAGGATACAATTTACCATCAAATTTTAATTTAAGCCATAATTTACCACTAAATTTGTTAACGGATGAAGTATTTCTGAATATTTCGTAAAATAGAAATATATGGGATCTATGTTACTCTTCTAATAATTAATATAACCTAAAACTTTGAAAATTTAATAAATACTCCCTAAATTTATTATTTGAATCTATTATTATTTGATATATTAATATTTTTTTGAATCAATAATTTTTTTAACCTGTGACGAAGTCCGTATTTAACTAGTTTATTATAATAGGCTTGAGCCACTTGTCCCTCCCCGTTGCATTATTTTACCGATATCTGGATAGAAGTCGGAAATCGGGAAAGGGTTGACAGGAAATTAACAGATTCTTCTTTGAAATCAGAGGCGGTTGCAAAAGATGAGCAGTTCGCCGCCGGAAGATTTCTCAGTTCTCGTGCTTGCATCGGATTTGGGCGTCGACGCCCGCCCTTTCCTGTCCTACCAAGACAAAGCCGCCGACGAGCAAGATGATTGGCACGACTGTTCCCAGTTCTTCTCTCCTTCCGATGAGGATTTCTCCGATCTTGAGTTGCTGCAGTTCTTTCGCCTCCAAGGATCCGATAAGTCTGGCTACCGCATCTTCCGTATCGTCGGAAAGTATTTTCCCGGTAAACAAACATTCCGATCACTATTGTACCATATTCCATGAAGATTAGGGTTTTAAACAACTCTAATTTGTCGGCTAGGTTATTTCGTTTATTGAGTGTTTCACAGCGGAAAGAGAAACGAAATGTATTCCTTCTTTTCTTGTTTGGTTAGTCTAGTTAGAAAATTGGTGTGAACTTCGAAGTGGAATGAATTGCTTTTCTGATTTTCTGTTATGCCAGTGCAGCTCCAGTTGTTAGTGGAGAGAGGCTGAAGAAATTTGTATACCATAAGATACGCAGTGAGTTGCCTGAAGGGCCCTTCTGCATTGTTTATATGCACAGCACGGTACAGAAGGAGGACAATTGCCCTGGTGTCACCATATTGAGGTGGATTTATGAAGACCTTCCTTTGGATCTCAAGGCTAGGCTTCAAGTTGTCTATTTTGTACATCCTGGGCTTCGGTCACGGCTGCTGGTTGCAACTCTTGGTCGTTTTTTCCTTAGTGGGGGGTGAGACTGGCTTCTGTAGCTTTCGTACATTATTCTTTATGAGCTGTGAATTATTGTCATCACTGGAAGTATTAGGAATTACTCCACTCCATTTGACATGATTTTTTTCAGTGAAATTACTTTTCTCTTCAACTCCTTAACCCTTTAAAATCAGATGGTGGTTAGGTTAGCAGGTAATGGGACTGGGATTTTCTCAACCTTCCATATTTGACCAACCACCATTTGGTCATTTTACTTCTTGAGTTCTTGCTATATGTATGAAGTGATTCTTGTTTGCTTTTGATAAAGACTCTAGGCAAAACATTCTATTTCCATTGGCATCAGTGTTGACCTGTTCTGGGTAACAGCATGTGAATGAACTTTGCTTCATCATAGTAGGAGTACTAAATTGTTTTGTAGAAGCAATCAATGAAATGTTCTCTAGAATTCTTTTTTGCACACATAACCATCTGCTGTGGCTTAAAACCATAACAAAACATTTTTTGGCCTCTGAACAGATAGACTCTCTTGGACCAACTTATGTGCTGTAGCTTCTGGAAAGGCCTTTCTTTCATTTGACATGACTGTGTTTCTTTCCAAACTGTAGCATCCCCGTGTATGGTTGAGTCGGATGTAGAATTAGCGTTTGATAACGTAGTACTGGCACCTACGTAGAAGTAATCATGGTATCTTCTGGTGGCTATTTTTCATAGATACAACTTGTAATTTTTTTTTTAGAAAGCATCTTTTATTCATTCCCATACTGCGTCATTCTCAGTCCTGTCTTTTGGATGTGCTTGTTCTTATCATCAACGCAGATGCTGGAGCTGAGTACTCCACTAACAGAAGTTCTTTGTAGGTCACCTGGGTTCTGACCTGGACACTCACAAGATATCTAAATCTTTTTCAGGCTGTACTGGAAGATCAGATATGTAAGCCGGCTGCAGTATCTCTGGGATGATATAAAGAAGGGGGAGATCGAGATTCCTGAATTTGTGAAAGAGCATGATAAGATTCTTGAGCACAGACCACTGACAGATTACGGTATTGAACCTGACCCAATGCATCTAACGGAGGTTCCCGCCACAGCTTACTCATTTGGAAGATACAATGAAAGATGGGCGTCGAGGGAGTTCATGTCTTAGCGATGCGTGATCGGGATGACTGAGGGATTGGAAGGCTCTCTAAGACTTAAGCAAAGCTTACAATGCACTTCCACTGTATAGAATAATACTAGAATAATACCAATGATGCAGATTGCAAGCTCCTAAGCTCTGTACTGCGACAAAATTTGCCACTCAGCTGTTGAACTTTTTCTTTACCAGCAAGGTAATAGTTGCTCTGTGAATGAGGAAAGAAGCGATAGGAGAAGAATTGAGCTAGAAGCTGTGAATTCGAATGATAGAGATTGAGAAGCAGCTGCGTGATACAGATTAAACCACGATAATGGAGTAATGTCCAGTACACTAAAGTAACACTTTCCTCTTTTCTTTCTCACCAAAATCAGATAAAAGTCGATTTTGTTACTACTTGTCATAATCAGGTAGTCAATTTGTTAAGTAACTCCGATGAATGAGAAACGGCATGGCTCACACCGGTCCAATTCGGGTTTTCTTTGGAATGTTTAATAAGAACATTGACAAAATTGAAAATGATAAAGATGGCAACTTTAAGATTTGATTTAATCCTGATCAGTTGCAAACTTCAAACTTTTTGGAACTCTCCCCTTAAAAAGTACTGCAAGCTTTGTGGACCGACTGACCAGTAACAATGTTTGGGTTTCACCACCTTAAAAACCCACTTCGCCACCGCATCAAATCCCTCTCCTCCGCCGCCCGCCGGCCCTTCTCCCCTCCTCCACCGCAGCATCTCCAGCCCTCAGTCCGCACCCTCTGCTCATCCACGTCTCCTTCCTCCGCCACTGAAGCCGAATTCCGCAAGTACGCCGGCTACACTGCCCTCGTTCTCTTCTGCGGCGCCGCAACCTACTACTCATTCCCCTTCCCGGAAGACGCCAAGCACAAGAAGGCCCAACTCTTCCGCTATGCTCCCCTTCCCGACGATCTCCACACCGTCTCTAACTGGAGTGGTACCCACGAGGTCCAGACTCGCCATTTCCACCAGCCTGAAAATCTTCGCCAGCTGGAGGAGCTCGTCGCGGAAGCCAATGACAAGAGGATGAAGATTCGGCCTGTTGGTTCTGGGCTGTCCCCGAATGGAATCGGGTTAGCCCGCGGGGGGATGGTCAATCTGGCTTTGATGGATAATGTGCTAGAGGTGGACAGAGAGAAGAAACAGGTGAGGGTGCAGGCGGGGATTAGGGTTCAGCAACTTGTGGATGCCTTAAAGGATTATGGCCTTACTCTCCAGAACTTTGCTTCCATAAGGGAGCAGCAGATTGGTGGAATTGTTCAGGTTTTTGTTTCTGACTGAACAAGTTGATATCTTTGTCATTTCTGTACTCTGGAATGCTAGACGTTGTTGTACTTCAGAATCAGTAGGAGACCATATCGTAAATCCCAAGTAACTAAGATATAATGTACTACTAGATATACTGATATTCTGATAATTCTGATCAATTGCATGCATTTTCTAAGGAACTTGCTGGAAATCGTTTCATATGTCATTTTGTGATTTTCTTGGGTTGTGATAGTTTAGAGTTTATCTTACTTTCTGTATAATCTTCCACTAGGTTGGTGCACACGGTACTGGTGCAAGATTGCCACCCATTGATGAACAGGTCGTTAGCATGAAACTTGTTACCCCTGCCAAGGGAACTATAGAGATTTCTAATGAGAAGGATCCAGAGCTGTTTTGTCTTGCTCGTTGTGGTCTTGGGGGGCTTGGAGTGGTTGCTGAAGTTGTCCTCCAATGCGTTGAGAGAGAAGAGCTTGTTGAGCATACAGCTGTTTCAAATATGAAAGATGTCAAGAAAAACCACAAGTATCTTTCCTTTCAGTTTGATGAATTCAGAAGACTCTTCACTTGATACAAGTTTATTCTGTCTTATGCATCCATCATAATTTCCAAATGTCTTACTGTTTGCACTACATTTATGACTTGTGAAATATCACTTCAGTTTTAAAAAACCAAAAACTTTGATACATCTCTAATATAGTATCTTAAATTTGATTTAGTTGATGCTCAAAATTTTAGCTAAACATGCGAATGCCTGTCGTTGTTGTTGCCTCCTTCGTTTAAATTCTTTGTTTGATTCCTCTTCTTCTAAGATAAGACAGAAACTGAGTGCTTGAGGTGTGGCAGTTTCTGCAAATAAAGAATAATTGGGTTCTTGGAATAAAGGTTGATATGTTCTGGTGGTACTGATGATCTTAAAATGCATGCCATGTCTCTTGTTTGTAATCTGGTTCTGATCTGTCAAACTGGCATTCTTTGAAGGTACCAAATGTTCTGGATTTCTTCGTTCTTGATTTCTTCCATTCTCCTATATGTAGGAAGATGCTGACTGAAAATAAACATGTTAAGTACCTACATATACCATTTACCGACACAATTGTGGTTATCACATGCAACCCGGTTTCTAAATGGAGAGGTCCCCCAAAATTCAAACCCAAGTACACAAGGGATGAAGCACTTCAGCATGTTCGTGATCTTTACAGAGAATCCCTTAAGAAATACAGGTTCGGCTTTCAGCTTCAGCTGCTTATTTGACTTCAGCATGTTTGCATTTTCTGTTCCTATTGCTTATGTATTTTGTTCCTGCATCCACAGCAGACCATATGCACACATGTTCGGAACAGTAGGAATTAGGAAGGTCTAGGTTTGTTAAGAGGTTTTCTGTAATTGTTGAATCAACTCCAGATTGCGAGCATGCCATCCCCAAACTCAAAACATTGTCTACCATGTTTTTATGAGCCTTCCCTCCTCTCGTTCTATTACTGCTGATGATTTTCTTCTTTGATCGAACTACGCAAATCCCCCAACATTTCAATCTGGTATAACCCTTCCACCGTCATCAATAAATGTAAATTGGAAAAGAAAATCCATCAAAATAATCACTAGCAGTCATTTCACTTAAGTCTAGTCCATTTTGGGTCAATTTGTCTGTCAATGTAATGCTCTGCATGCAATGCGACTTTCTTCATTTGCGTCGTGTAGCTCTAAAGCAGTCATGGATGATGGAACTCTGTTGTGATTTAGGTTTAGTTAGATAACACCAAGTAGTCCATTGGTGTTCTGTGGTTGGTGGCTCCCTTTTCATTACATTTTCAGTTGTATTATTTTGTGTTAGTTCTATGCAGATCCGAAGGAGTTACAACTGAGAGTGGTGAACCGGGAATTGATGAGCTTTCATTTACAGAACTTAGGGACAAGCTGCTAGCCCTTGATCCTCTCAATAAAGAGCATGTTAAGAAAGTTAACCAATCTGAAGCTGAATTCTGGAGGAAGTCCGAGGGATACAGAGTGGGATGGAGTGATGAGATATTGGGCTTTGATTGTGGTGGACAACAATGGGTTTCAGAGAACTGTTTTCCTGTTGGGACTCTTGCTAATCCAAGTATCAAGGATCTTGAATACATAGAGGAATTGAAGCAACTTATAGAGAAGGCAGACCTACCTGCACCTGCTCCTATAGAACAGCGCTGGACAGCACGCACTTGGAGTCTCATGAGTCCAGCTTCAAGCCAGTCAGATGATGACATATTCTCATGGGTAATTTCAGTGCTTCACTTTTTTCTTTACTTTAATGAAACTCCTTGTTTCTGGTCTAATGATGTTGTATAGCAGTGCGTAGTTGGGATTATCATTTTTTCCTCCCACTATCTGGCATAATGTTGTGGGTTTCAATGACTTGAGAATCCAAATGTTTGTTTCGTGTGTGGTAGAATTTTCAAGACGGGTTTAATTTATGAAACATGTGATGGAATGTAATGGACAACGCTCTGCACTCATAGCCATCATATGAAATTTTCACATGTCAGTGAACTAATCAATCTTCATCTAGTGTCCTTTCCATTTCCAAGGAGCTGTTTATAAGGGTATGAATTATAGAAATGTATTATCTTGTTCTTTCACATTGATAATGTCTACATGAGTTGTAGAAGTCGGTTGTCAATTTTGAATTCGATTAAGCCAACCCTTTGCCTGGTTGGAGACTAATGCTTGATTCATCTTGATGAATGATTATAGCATTGAGGTATTCTACAAGATTGAGTTGGCCCTTTTATTTTGTTTGTGTGTGTGTGTTTCTTTCTTCTTGAATTTTGGCTCATGAGCATTTATGTTGGGATATGGGGTCTCGTACCTGCTTTTACATATTTGTTAGGTGCATATGCTACCTTTTCATTAGAGTTCTCATTTTCCAGCTGGAAATACTTCAAAAGACTTGCTTTCTCTTTGCTGAACTGTTTACTTATTTGTTCTCTCATTCTATCTGATAAGGTTGGTATAATTATGTACCTTCCTACCTCGGATGCACTTCAAAGGAAGGAAATTACTGAAGAATTCTTTCACTACAGACATCTTGCACAAGCACAACTGTGGGATAAATATTCAGCTTATGAACATTGGGCTAAGATTGAGGTACGAATGAAGTTTAACATAAGTTGCTCTTCTACTTTTCCTTGGGCCTGTGTATTTAAGGGTGTAAGATTAACAAAACAACCACCACGAAGAAAACTGGGTAAATATAAAAAAACTCCAGGTCAATATTTCCCGATGTTTGCTGGATAGATACACACAGGGAAACACCATTTATATTTCTGTTCTTTCTTGCCAATTTCCTCCTTTCATCTGTACATGCTATTGCTGATACCCTTCTTGCCCAAACTTGATGATGTGGATTTGATTACATCGCTCTATGTGATCATTCTCGCTTCTTTTTTCTCAAAGGCATCAGGTTATACTTCAAAGACCCAGGTGCCCTAGAGTACCCTCGCACATTTAGTGTGGGATGACTCTAGTTTCATAAGCATTTCTGTTGTGCAACATGTCCTTTTTGATGGTCTCAAACTAAGTATTGATCATTAAGCTGTGATCGTAAAAGGAAGTATGTTTGTTAGACATCAAGTTGATGATTACACTTATTATGCAGGTCCCAAAGGACAAGGAAGAGCTTGAAGCTCTTCAAGCTCGGTTAAAAAGACGGTTTCCCGTAGAAGCATTTAACAAAGCCCGTAGGGAATTGGATCCCAATCGAATCTTGTCCAACAACATGCTTGAAAAGTTGTTCCCACTATCTGATAGTGTGTAAGAGAAAGGCTGCATCCATTGGTCAGTTCTTGGTTCTTTTCTGATTGGAGAATATATATTTACATAATAAGAAGATTTGTAATCAAGTTTAGGCATATTACAACCCGAGCATCATTAGCACTAACCTTAGACATGAGAATGATGAAGTGACTTAATTGTGCATCGAATAAGTTCACTGTTTCATGTTTAAGATGAAATAAAGGTGAAGAAAGAAACACAACTGTTTTAAAGTTGATATTTTGAATATCCGATTGATGGAAGTTGAACATGTAAGCATGGATGGAATAATACTCGGTTCCTTCTGGTTGAAAGAATTTATGTGACTGAACTGAGAGGTCAAAACAAAGTCCTATTTGTCATCAGGGCTCTTTGGTCATCCATTAACAGTTTCAGCAAATTATTTTTCAGATGTTTGGTAGGTAATGTTATATTGATAACTGCTGCCTAATAGCATGATATTACAGCAATTTAGGTTGGTTTATAAAATTGGGAGAGCGTTCTTGCTATTCTCAGAAACTGCGAAGGAGAATATATTTAAACGGTTGGATGGAAAATGAAGCAGAAAAATCAAAATGATACATCAGAATAGAGAGAAGAAGGTACACTAGCAAAACATACATACATCAGTGGAAGTAGTAGTATTTTATGAACATCATCAGTATGTGTTCACTGTAGCTCCAATAATAAAGAAGGTATAAAAGAGAAGGTGAGAGCAACACCCTGGGAAAGGCTTTGTAGATTACATAAGTTTCAATTCAACCATGGTTCAGTGAACTAGAAGCACATTTCACAGACCCAGCAGCAGCAGAGTGCAAATAGGCTGCAATAACATACAAACAGGACATCATTAGTATCTAGAACCAGACCATTATTCTTTTTAGTTGAACTTGAGAGTATGGTATGCAGATGATGATGGTTGATGTGTGCTATCCTGCTTACCATCCCTCTATAAAACCTCGGTCTCCTTTCTTCTGGGTCCTGGAGAACCACTTCTTCTTGGCCGGGAGGTGGTTCTCATTCTCAGTAGTAGGATACCCTTCATTTCCCAAATGAAAAAGGATGAGTAATCAAACAGCAAGGGCAGTGATGATTGATGAAATTAGTACAATTTAGTAGTAGTTTTGTACTAGAAAAGAAAGAAATGGGTAAAGAGTGAGTGACCTGGAGGGGGTTGGTTCTGGGGTGCCTCAGGCCTCTGCTGCATGATGATGAAATTGGAAGACTCAGAACTGTGGAAAGACTTGTGATGGGTGATAAATTTGCAGATGGAAAGGAACAAGTGTATGTATGGAGTATATATAGACAGACAGAATTTTGAGCAGTTGATAATACCATACTGTGTTGAGTTGGCAAAGAATATATACTTCACCGGCCGATAGAGGTTTTGTTCAGATTGAAAACGAGGATCAATTAACCTAACCCACTATTGTAAAAGCTAGCGTGGACGAATCTGATGAAGGAAAAGTGAAGACAGACAAGTGGACTTGGATGTTTACTTTGTGAGCAAGTAATTAGTTTTGGGTACTGTTTACTTTTTTATGCTTCGCTTCGCTGATTGCTTGGTTCCGTTTACATCATGATGATAATAGATGGTCTAATATGACAGATAACGCGGTTTCAGGCGTCACCATGGATGGATATTTCCACCCTCTGGACGTAACTATTTTATATATAAAAATATTGATCTTTGGATCGATTGCTTTTGTGATGGCATAGCCTCTTAGATGTGTTAGGGAGGGAAAGCGATAGACATAATTTGTTAAAATTTGAATCGAATATTGATTGTTGGGATAGTAAAATCAAACGAGCCAATTTTTAACGGACAGAGGAAATATTACTAATTACTCATTTTGTCTTATAAAGATTATAATTTTTTTTTTTTTTTTTTGCTGTTTTCAAAGAATTTAATCTATGATTTATTTAAATGAATTTATAGACATGTAAAAATAAATAATTTATATACTTTTTCATAATTTATAATCTAAACTTTTTAGATATATAAGTATTTTTATTTTTTTTTCATTATTTATTTTAATAAAATTTTAAGTCAAATATGTAATTTGAAATATCGAAATCAAACGTAACAATCTTCTTTCAGCGAAGGGAGTATATAATATACTAGTACCTTTTACCAGCTCTCTAATCCTAATGATAATCCTTGACTGCGTCTCTACCTTTAATTAGTGGACCGAATGCATCGAGTTGATCTTCTTACGATCGCTATCTAAGTTGTGGAATTTCTTAAAACAATAAACGGAAAATGAGAAGAAAGATCGCTATCTAAGTTGTGGAATTTCTTAAAACAATAAACGGAAAATGAGAAGAAAACAACTTAGGCGTAGTTGCGGATCTAGGATATAAAAATTAGGTGAGCTGAAATAAAAAAATCAATGACAAATAAAATTTTTGAAAAAATAAAATCCAATTATTACATAATACTCTCTCCGTCCCCAATTAATTATATATTTTTTTTTTACTATTTTACAGTATTCTTGACAAATTTTAAAAGTTAAAAGTGATTTTTTTTTTAAGTTAGAGGATTTATTTGAAGGAAAACTTAAGTTAGAGAGTTAAATTGAAGATCTTTGATAGCTAAGAATTAAATTGAAATTTGGAAGATATAAAAATTGAAAAATTGTGATGAATTGAAAAACTTAAGAGAGAGAGGGGAGTTGGACCACTAAATGGATAAATTTGGACCTAATTGACAACTAGTAACTGTAATGAGGCTTAAATGAATTTATGAGGCTTTTTAAGAGATTAAGGGTGTAATATTCCCTAGAGATTAAGAGATAGTCTTTTTGTTTTTAATTAAATATGAGTAGTATTAGTTGGATCAAAAATTCTAGCCCAGCTGGAACTGGGCTAGCTCACCTGCTAATCCGCCACTGTTAGGGCGTTAAGTCGTGGACAAATATTTCCATTATCCTTTTCTAAATTATTTTTTATAAGGTGTTTAGGTGACGTTTAGTTACCTTCTCTAATTCATACCCAGTTTTTATACAAGCAAAATCCAGGATTAGTTATTTTGATTGTCTAATATGATGAGCAAGACTACTCAAAATCGTGCATTTTGGACGTGTTGTTGGGCTCATAAAACTACTATCAATTTTGAACCCACTAATTTATGTCTCTTGATTAGTCTTTTTGGTTATTACCATGTTTTAAAGTGAGGTGAGAAAGAGAATTTGGAGAGTGGGAAGTTAAGGGGGAATTCTCTCTAGGTTTGAGGAGGAGAGAGCGGGGAAAGGCCCAAAAAGAAGCCCAATCGTAATATAAATGAGATCGTCGAGCCGCAAAAGGCCCAAATATGTAATTTTAGTTACGGCCTGCTTCCCAAGCCCAAAGGAAGGGGACTTGGGCACCACATGTGACCAGAAAAGGAGGCTTAGGATTGCAGCTTCTACTTGTTAGTCCGGCAGTTTTAAATAGCCAAGTGAAATGGAAGTTACTCCCCATGTTAATAGAGGCCAAAACTGAACGAATTACTCTAACTCGACTCAGACTCAGTTCGGTGTAAAACTTGTTCATTGTTCATTTAAAAAATTAGGAAGCTAAGCTTGGACAATTTTTTAAGCTCAATACATATTTCAAACTAAGCTTGAACACCAAGATGCGCAGCTCAATTGGATTTTGTATTAATTTTTTTCATTGAAATATGTGAATAGCTCGAGTTCAATTAACTTAAAACTCGTTCGAGCTCGTTCACAGAAATTTTAAGTCAAGTTTGAACAAAATATTAAACTCGATACAAATTTCAAGGTGACATGAACCTCGGCTCAGCTTGACTCGTTTAAGCCTCATTCGTACTTCATTAATTGAACCATTTATTTTGCTTGTTTCACAATATTTAATCTACGATTTTATTTATGAATGTTTAAACATGTAAAGTTAAATAATTTATTTGCGTATCATAATTTGGAATATAAAATTTTTAAATATATTTTTTTTTATTTTTTTCACTATGTATATTTATAAAAATTTGAGTCAAATATTGAATCTTGAAACATGAAAGTCAAATGGATAAATTAATGGAATATGGATAGAGTATAAAATTTAAATATACTTATTAAGAATTTTCTATTACAATGTTTTCTATACAAAGTTTGATTCAAACAAAAAAAATGATTCAAACAAAATTAAAATGTCAATTATAGTATCAACTTTTGAGAATGTAAAGAGTACTCTCTCTGTTGTAAAATAAATGAAACAGTCAATTTTTTATGTCTATTTTACTTCAATCTATCTGTATTATTTATTAATGAAAAAAATATCAAAAATATATATTTATAAAGTTAAGACATCATATTTTTAGTTGTATATGAAAGTTTCAAGTTTATAATTTGAATTGATATTTAAATAAAATTATAGATTAAGTTCCGAAAAATAAATACTTCCCCGTCCCTTTCTAGATACAACAGTTTGACTGACACGTTGATTAAGAATATGTCTTGAGACTAAAAATGTAAAATATGTATATACGACACAAATAATTTTTTTGAGTGGAAAAATAAAGTAAGAATAACAAAGTAAAATTGATGTAATTTTTTTCCATATATAAAAAGAAATGTATCAAAAAAATTAAGACAATCCAAAAAAAAAATTATAGCAATTTTTTTTTAGGAGTATTATAACCACATAGGAGTATCTAGTATAGAACAGCTACATGAAGTACGTATATATATACGTACGAATGTATGCCTTTTTACTAACATGGCATCCATGAGGCTTTTCTATTTTTTAGGGCTATGCAGCTCAGATGAGAGCTGCCTCAAACAATCAGCTACCTACAGATACCTTTTTTTTACCCAACAGTAAAATAGTATTACCACATGGTTAAGGTATTGCACTATTCTTGAAAATGAATGGACGAAAAATTAACAGACACTCACTCTTCCAGCAGATAATTGATCACGGTCGTTAATTAAGTACTCTCAATGAGAGATACTAATATATAGGCGGCTGTGTCCTGTGATATCTTTTTCTTAATGGAGTACTTTTTTTCTTTTTTCTTAAAAAAAAAAAAAAAATGTTTACT
>JBBYHH010308969.1:0-12468 GCA_038382905.1 Daphne laureola
GTGTAATCCACCATCTTCAATTTAACATATCCATTTCATATCATTATATGAAATATCATTCCCTTAACCAATTAATCATTTATCTCTTCCCCTTTTCCATCATTCTCATTTAATTTTCCACTTTCCTCCATTTTTCTAAAATGACCATTTTACCCCCGAAACTGAAATCTGGAAAAATGGTCAGGGATTCACGTACCGATAATTAAATGTGAATTCCTGGTGTGACTGTAACACCTTATGTGGTGAATGAATGATAAGTGGCCTGATTTGACAAAGACATCGTACTATGACTTAGATTACAAGTATATGTAATATGTTTGTACATGAATGACATGATATCATGTAATATGCTTATGATGCATATATGATATGTTAACATGAAAGCATGTTAATAATGATCCTGAAATCACATTTTTCACCAATTCGTGTGGACCTTCGTGTTAGACTAAACTTAAAGAATACTTATGAGAAATTATGTTTCTATGACACGATCAGAGGTCACTAAATCATTTCACATCATGAAATTGCTCTAAGGTCCCTTGATTTCCTTTTTTCCATGTTTTCCACTTATGTAGGTTCAAACTTTAAGTATGAAAATGTTCAATGAAATGTTTGAAGATGAAAAATGACTAAATGCATGATTGATGTACAAGTCAAGAGGTGTGTCATTGACAATTAGAAAAAAATAATATGATGCATGCGAATGTCATAAAAAATAAAAAATGAACATAACCTTAGTCAGTATAAATTATGTACAAAGAAATTTACAATTATAAAAATGAATGATTGAATTGACAATGTTTTAAACAAACCAATGTATTTTTCATAAAAATCCTGACCAATTCAAGCTACTTTACTGGTGTCATCTAGTTTGGTGCAAAGGATCAAACCATGGGAACGAATCTACAGGGCCATCACCTTCTTTGGCCAGATCTTCCAACCTTTTCACAATTACATTTCATTATGTCCTTTACTAAATGGAAAGTAAAGAAAAGGGCTTTCTGGTTTATCCATTATTTAATCCATAATTAATCGAATGAAACCTAGCTAAAAACAAGTTAACATGTGTCTTGACTATTCACCGAGTTGTCTCATCTTGTGTGGTTAGCCAATATGATGTGATCTTAAGCTTTCGTGTTCATCGCTCGTGCAACTTGTGTAGAGTTCAGTACATGTTCCACCAAAATATGACATTACTTCTTGTTTCTCACAATGATGCTTCTAGTGTTCAGACTTGATCCTACCATTAATTCATGCTAATCACAACTCACACGGATTAAGACAGATGACAAGTATGTAAAGCAAAAAACATGGCTAGGGCTAGAAAGCGAATGGGTGGGGAAGCCTACGGTTGGTTCTAATGGTTAGACGTGTATTAACTATATGTTAATATGGTTAATCAAAATGACTTAGGTTGGTTCTCGAGCCCCACCACCAAATAACGATGGCCCAATCCTTACCCACGAGAGGCATGTAAGGAATGGAATAGCTTGAGTTGTGGCCTTTTGCAAACCCTTCCAAAGACTTATGTCATGAATTTTTCACTAATTCCACCACTAGGAACTAGTGAAGGCTTGGAGATCAATGTCTCACATAGACAACAACACCATGTTCATCTTAGAAAGAATTAGGTTTTTTCTTTTAAAGCTCGGGTAGGGAGCTCAATGTCATGAATGCAATATGGATGTTGTGTGTGCGTGAATTGCAATATATACAATGAAAATACAAGACATAAAACAGTAAAATTAAGGAAAATTAAAATAAATAAAAAAACATAACAAAACGCAACATCATGTTTACAAGGAGGTAAAGATGGGTAGAAATCCTAAGGTCACGTCTAATGCTTGTATGTAAGGTCAACTATCTCCAAGGAAAGGTTTATAAAAAAGGCTCCAGCTTGGTTCCTGAATCCCCTCATTGAGTTACGACGACCCAATCCTTACCTATGAAGGATATGCAAGCAATGGATTAATCTGGGTGGTAGGTTCTCATGAACACATGCGGGAAATATTAATCTCATGGGGTTAGCAGTACTTCCCTACTAAAAAATAGTGAAGGCTTACAGAATAAGATCTCACAAGTACAATGACATTATTTTTTGCTTATAAACAAATTGACTTTATTGGAGCTCGGATAGAGAGCTCCATGTTATGTATGCCATGACAGAATATTACGATAAAAATAAACAAATAAATAAACCAAAAATAAATAAATAAATCAAGCAACAGAAAAGAAAATGATCCCTTAATGTGGCCGGACTATTCCCAAGTGTAGTCACCACCTATAGCGATGATATTTTTATAGGAGTCGCCACCAATCTGTTTGTGTTAGGTCGATTGGAAACCTAAAATAAAATAATTGGTCTACAAGAGTTCTAAATTCTTTAGTCAATCCCATATAAAAATTAATAACTTTTGCATGGCCGCAATTGGTACCACAGGTTCTTTTATATTTTTTCTTGATTTTTTATATATAATGATATGATAAAAATAATTACAAGAAAATAAAAGATAACTGAGAAAAATAAAATAAAATCAACAACTGAAGAAATTATAGTGAAATAAATCAACAGAAAAGTAGATAGAACATCCAATCATATTTTAAAGGAAAAATAAATAAGAATAGTTAAAATTGTTTTAGGCCTAGTGTCAAAATTGTCATATGTGATCAACGTGTTGATAAATAAACTATCAACCTTCCTCTTCTTTGGAAAGTCTCACACAATCAATGATGTAGAACTGATCTAACAACACCAATATGTGTAGTTGATCTATGTAAGCACACATGAGAAAGCCTTAACATAAATAGATGTAAGAACAGTGAGGCTTCTCTCTGAATGACTCTCTTCTGGAATGATCAAAGCTGTTAATGATGATCTCTAAGTACGTAGCTTTGTGATGCGTGATTTCGAGATTTTTCTGATCTTGAGAATGCATAGGATGAGAAGTTAGCTCTGTACAATATTGACATGTTGATGAGTCTTTCGTGTGTTGTGTTGTATAGGAGCAAGTAATGTAGATTTGTATAGGAGCGTCTTCAAGATCTGTAGTAGCGGTTATGATTGAATTGTTTCCGTTTCTTAGTGCTTTTGAATGTTTGACAATTTTTGAAATAGCCATTGTACTTTCTTGGAATATTATGGTTTTTTTCATCAACGCGTTGATGAAGACATGCTTCAACAACTTGATGAATTTTCTTCTTGATCCTTGATCACCTTGGATTCTTTTCACTCATATATCTTCATAAATATGTTTGTCTTAGTTGTGGAGTGGATAGCTTCACCATTGAGGTCTATCTACCTTGTGAAGTATAGTGTCTATTTTTTGAGCAAAAACCCATCAAAGCGTTGATGCATAGTGCATCCAACATTTGAAGGATTTTCTTTCTTTTTTTGATTAATTTGATTCTGATCCTTTCCATTTTCTTTTGATTGACCTTGATTTGATGTTGTTTGAACCATTTCTGATATCTTTGACATCCTTACTTCAAATTCCTATGAATGTGGTTAAGAAACAAGTCCACATTAATCTTGAATTTAAGATTAAACATGTATATACGAAAATGTCAAAATGAGACAAGCTGTCACTTAGCGTCTTCTTGTTTTTCAATTAATTGCAATTGCATCCCAATAATTGGATGTTTAATACCGAGAACAAGAGTGATACAAAAAATCCTTGACATTATCAAAACTTTATATTTTAGTCCTCGAGGTTTTGGAATCATCAAAACAAATGAAGATTTTTAACAAAGTTAACAATCTCCCTTTTTTTTATGATGACAAAACACTTCAAGAAGTTTTGATAAGTTTTTAGAATAGACCATATTAGGTCCCCCTTAGAGTGAGAAAAAAACATATATTCTCCCCCTTAATGAAATAATTTTGAAAAACTTGGGATATATGCAATAGATCGAAATGATCAAGCTCCTTTTTACTTCTTGAACATATTTCTTCCCCTTTCTATTATCATAAAAAATGAAAAATTAAAGAGGAGTAAGTATGCAAGAATGTAAGTGAGACTAAGTGTATTACACAGTTATCATCAACGTGTTGATACTCATGCCATCAATGTACTATGTGATATTGTATCACATAGCTTGCGATCTTTAAATATGCAAAGTATGATTTTAGATTCATAGTTCTCTTACACTTAGAACAGATTAATTCATGAATTTGAACAATACTGAAGTGATCAACTCATTTCTCAGATTGATTGTGTATTAAAATTTATGCACTTATACCACATATGACACAAAATTCATCATGTTTTTGATGTTTGGGCTAAAAACACCGTGTTTTCTGTCATGAATATATAAAATAAGGTCGATTTTAACCAATCACTAATCTTAGACAGACTTATTATCAGCCAAACAACATATATACATGAAACTCACGTAACATACTTTTTTAAAGAGTTTGATAGGTCATGCGTATGCAAACATGCTTGACACTCAACTTGTCATCAAAACATATAAATAACAAATCAAACCATGAGTCAAATATAGTTATGCAGTTATAAACTATCAACATGTTGACAAACTAACTTATCAACATGTTGATCTGAAGCAGTATAGTCAGGTGACTAAGAAAATGAAAATCATCCAGAAAAAGTATTATCAATGTGTTGACGTACAAACCATCAACATGTTGATCTCAAACTGGTTTCTTTTGAATAAAAAGCGTACATACCTTTGATCATCCTTTGATTGTGACTTTAATATTGGCAAGTAGCCATGATTTTCACATTTTAGATAGTGATCCTTGTTTTCGCCCATACTTGAAGGTTTATCCATATCAACCTATAGATAAAAGAAACAACCTTTCTTTCTTTTTGGATTAGTATTGTGCCATTTTTTTTTTTAATTTCACATCTAGCCTAGAAAGGAGGTGTACTTAACTCTTTTTCACTTAGTACCCTCTCTTCCATATTCCATCCTAATACCTAGTCATCTGACTTTAGTTCCCACTTTTGGGCCTAACCTTCAATCTCCATATTTGTGTTACTCCAGCAATTACTTTCATGTTTTTTAATAAATAATTCTGAATGAAATGTCTTTTCCTATGACACTTGTCACATGTGATATAGGTGACACTCTGAATTCTATCTTTGAACAACATATTGTCTTTACCAATTCTAGATCTTAGACCTTCTTTATTTCTCACATTCTTATGACTTCCAAATACTAGACTTGAGTTCTTCTTACTATCAATTTTAACAGCTAGATCTTTGGCTGAAGAATCGTTGCTTCACTTATGAGATTAGCATTTTCCTTTTTCAACTTACCAACTAAACTCTTGTATTCTTTGCATATTTGTGTGAGTTCATTTATCATTTGAAGATGTTGATAATCATATGAAGAAGATGAGAGTGATGAAGTTTGACCTGAATGAACTGACTCTTCTTCCTGTATTTCTCCCATAAAGCAATGATCAACACGTTGATCTCCATGAAGTAATGAGATTTCTTCTTCTTCATCCAGTAAGGTCAAATATGCCTTTTCTTCTAATGTATTCTAAGCGTTTGAATCATTTGCTGATTCATTTGATGAGATTTCCTCATTGTTTGTGACTTGTGAGGCACTTCCCTTTTGTGGAGTGTCTTCATATGTATCTATTAGTTTCTTACATATCCCTAGTGCATAGTCACATGAGGAGACAAGATTAAAAGTTTCAAAATTTAATGTGCAGTATATTAAATTTATCATTCTTGTATTCAAGATGCATAATAGATCATCATCTCTGGTATACTCTCTGGGATCCTTTGGAGTCTCCTTGCCATCAGGATCCCTTTTGGTAGGGATTTTATGACCATACTCAATAGTTCTCTAGATTGCATAGTCAATGACTTTGATATATGTTACGCCCAGGATCGTTCGTAATTTAAGGTGGTAGCGCTCGGGATCGTTCGTAGTTTTTTATAAAAAATTTAAAGAAAATAAATATTAACTTTTATTAAAGAAGAGAGAGAGAGTTTAATTTTACAAATCAAATTACAAAGCAAATTGAAGTGTGCACAACAATAATTAAATACAAACGAAGCAATAAAGAAAAGAAAAATAAACCGAAGGGGCATATAGCTCTAAGTCCTACAGCTCAAGTCCTCGATTGAATCTGTGTTCATTGTCCTTGAACGAACCTCTGCTAAGCTTCATGCTTAGCATCCTTGGTTCAAGGGTTTTTGTTAAGCTAGAATTAGCCTCAATTCCCAACCCCACGTTAGTGAAAACGTGGTTAGGGATCATCATTAGTCAGGAAAATTGGACGAGCAACCGATTAGTTAACTCCATTTCTGGTACAGGTCTTCTCGTAATCCACTTGTAATTCCTGAAACGACTCAAGTAGTGTGGTCAGTAATAAAGGATGAATTAAGGATTGAACCTAGTTTTAGTATTTCTATGTTCAACTACTTGGGTTCATTTTAGTTAACGACAGATGTAAAATATAATAAAGGTCGCGATGACAATCAGAGGCTTCCATGAACAAGGAGTTAATCAATTAACTAGACATAGCTTGTACTCAACTTAGCAAAAGAGAGTTCAACCGACACTCGTTGGGCAAGTTACAATGAGCGGTGAGAGAGTGAGAGTGAGAGTGAGAGAGAAAACCGTGAGGGTGGAGGGGGGAGGGAGGGTACATTTCATCCCAAAGAGAGCCTCCAGATACTGAGAGTAGGTCATTCCAGGGGTTTAATCCGTTGAAGCAACGTAGGGGCTGGCAAAACAGGGAAGCTTTCCACCGGGTTATTCGATAGCAAACAACGTCCTTTTTCGTGACAAACTTGCTAGACCGATGCATCGAGAAGGATCTCTGGCATCTATTCAAGCCATTTGGATGGCTACTAGATGTTTTCATCACCAGGAAACGGACAAAATCTGGGAATAAGTTCGGTTTTCTTAGATTCAAAGGAGTGTAAAATGTGGCTACAATGGAAAAAAACTGAGCAATATCTGGTACACAACCTTCAAACTTAGAGTTAACCTAGCTAAGTTTGAACAGAGCAATGGACACCAACAACTAGAACTCAAAGCCAAACTAGTCAAGTCCAGATCTGTGTATGTTCCCAAACTCCTACCCAAGCCACAACTTCAGATGGAAGAGCTAGCCAAAGAAAACACTCACCAAAAAGACAAACCTATTGCACCAGAAGATTGCAATCTTCAAGAAGTCACCTTTCAATTGCAAATAATCAACACACAATGCAAATGGCTGGAAGGAACAATTATTGGTGAAGCTAAGGACCTACAAACTCTCATTAACATTTACACTTTCTTTGATGATGAAGGTCTAGGAGATATTACTATCAAATATCTTGGGGGCATCCGTCTGTTACTTGAATGTGGCTCAAAAAGCAGAGTGAAGAAGCTACTAGACAACAAAAAAGAATGGCTGCAATCGATTTTTGATTGGGTCAATGTTTGGACACCAAGTTTGCCTCATGTGGGTAGACTAGTATGGCTAAGTATTGAAGGCCTACCAATAGAAGCATGGAACTCGCAAACTTTTAACATGATAGCTTATTCAAGGGGCAAAGTTCTGCTAATGGAAGACCTAGTCAACAACAGATTGCAACTAAATAGGTTTCGGGTATGCATCCTATCAACTACAATGGAGTTCATCTCAGATATCATCAAAGTGGAAGTAGACAAGAATTTATTCCAAGTAAGAATCATTGAAGACTTAGTATATGGAGTGGATTTCAGCCCAAATTATCGTTCAACTTCCTTCTTTTACGATGGCTCATCCCCGGCAACTGAAGAATCCTCCATTTTTTAATCGGATGATGAACTCGGGTTCACTATGGAAGATGATGAACAATACCAGTATGGCGATGAACAGTTGAAATCTCAGCACCCAAGGACATTTAATGCATTGTATGATTTGTCTCCAATAGACAATTCCAAAGACGTGCTTTCTAGAACTGTAGTTGCAGACCCTCAGGCGGCTGGAACAACGGATACAGGACATGGAGATGGGCCAAAAAAGGTGGGGACGTCAACAACAAAAAAAATCACAGCCACAAGGCAGGCTGCTAATGGGTTAAAAAAGGGACCACTCAAAGATCATACCTGTCAAAATTCAAGCCCAAAACGTGGTCAACAAAAAGCCTAACAAGCTTGTTACATTTCAGGCCCAACTACAAATTCTGATAGTGAAGTCACCAAGTCTGGACAGATCAAAACACGCCTTCATCACCAAAATCAGAAACAGAGAATGGAGATAAACTCTGCTCCTCGATTCATCGACCACTCTCGACTTGGAGGTCAAAATACATGGCCGGTGCCTCTACGTAACGCTGGCAAAGCCAGACAAATCCGTCCTCTTCCAGTCCTGACCTTTCCCCTCGAAGATTCTAGCTCATCTTTAGGTAGTTCAAATTCCAAATCCATCAAAAAAACGATCGACATCTGTTTTGAAACCGCCAAGACAAGAACTCGGGAGCTCGAAGTCAGGGACAACAACTTTCATCAAGATCAAGACCCAAGGGCTTGATCCAGTCGTCCGACACACAAGGTGAGTACCCTTTTCAATTTTGAAGATTGTCTCAATAAATGCAAGAGGTTTGGGGATGGGGTGGAAATTCAAGAATCAAAGCTAATAAATCCTGAAAGGCTCAAAATCAGATTACTGTGGGACTCGGATGAAATGGATTTTATAGCAGTAGACGCAAAAGGAAGATCGGGAGGGCTAATTTGGGTCTGGAACACCAATTCATTTACTTTTCATCGTTCAGAACATGGAGATAATTATTTAGCAATTTGGGGCTTACATCAGAAACTTAACCGAGAGATAATGTTACTGAATGTGTACGGTCCTTCTGAAGATTTGGAAAAGGCAGTGTTGTGGAATTCTTTGATCAACTTAAGAATTGCCAATTCAGAGCCTCGTGTTTGTCTGGGAGATTTTAATGCAGTCAGAAGAAAGGAAGAAAGAAAAGGATCAATGTTTAATGAAAGAGACGTCATAGACTTCAATAACTTCATTCACAATTCAGAGCTTATGAACATCCCAATTGAGGATAGGAAATTTACTTGGTTGCATGAGTCAGGGGCAAAGGCAAGCAAACTTGACAGAATTATGTGCTCTGAATTTGTTTTCAATTTATGGCCGCATCTGTCAGTTGTTTCCAAACTAAGATTTATTTCTGACCACTGTCCTCTAGTCCTTCAACACAAAGTCATAGATTTTGGTCCAAAACCATTCAAGTTCTACAATGCTTGGCTCAAGATGGATTCATTTGATCAGTGCATGAAAAAAACTTGGACAAAGGTACCTAATGACTCACGGCCAGACCATATAGTAAAGCAGAAAATCAGACTCTGCAAGCATCAAATCAAATAGTGGAAAACTCAAAGTGTGGGGGATATTGAGGTGAAGTTGCAAGCACTTAGAAAGGAGAAGGAAAGTTGGGATACATCGGCTGAAATTAGAAACCTAAATGATGAGGAAAGAAATAAGCGTTTGGATTACATCTCAAATCTTTACTCTTTAGAGAAGATAGTTTATTCCATGCTAAAGCAAAATCAAAGATCAAATGGGCAGTTCGAGGGGACGAAAACTCTAAAGTTTTTCATGTGGCTATCAAAAAAAGACTAAGAAGAAACACTCCGAGCGGCCTTTCAATTAACGGATCATGGATTGAGCACCCCTCCCTCATCAAACAAGAAGTATTCAGATATTTTGAAGATCTGTTCAAAGAGCAGGATACAAATCGGCCTTCCTTTAATAGTGATAGATTCAAGAAGCTTGATCATGTCTCTTCCAACAATCAGGAGTCTCCATTCTCACAATTTGAAGTTAAAGATGGCCTATGGTCCTGTGATGGCACTAAATCCCCCGGTCCAGATGGTATGACTCTCAACCTAATCAAAACCTATTGGGAGCTTGTAAAATCAGATTTTATGGCCTTCTTTAAGTACTTCGAAGCTAGAGGAAATATTGGTCTTGGTTGTAACTCATCTTTTGTCACTCTGATTCCCAAGACAAAAGACTCGGTCGGTCTTAGAGATTACCGGCCAATCAGTCTGATTGGATGCCAATATAAAATTCTAGCAAAGGTGCTTGCAAAGAGATTGAAGAAAGTCATCCCAATCCTAATAAGACACACAGACAGGATCCATAGAAGGTCGGCAGATAATTGATGGAGTCCTAATGGCAAATGAAGTGGTTAGTCACATCAAGCAACAAAAGGAGAATGTTATGATTCTAAAGATAGAATTTTAAAAGGCGTTCGACTGTGTTAATTGGAACTATCTGATCTCGGTAATGCGACAAATGGGCTTTCGGAAAAAATGGTGCGACTGGATATTCCAATACCTCAGCTCAGCCTCGGTTTCAGTTCTTATAAATGGTAGCCCTACAAAGGAGTTTCGAATGGAAAGAGAAGTGACGCAAGGAGATCCGCTATCTCCGTTCTTATTCTTGATAGTTGCTATTCTTGATAGTTGCAGAAGATCTAAATGTCATCATGGAGGCAACCAATGATGCACACATTTTCAAAGGAATCCAAATAGGGACAACCGGTATCCAGATCACTCACCTGCAATACGTAGATGATACTATTTTCTTTGACACCTGGGAAAAGAGGAACCTCACCAAATTGCTTTGCCTTCTAAAAACATTTCAAGCAATTTCAGGTCTATCACTCAATCTTGCAAAGTCTAGCCTTTATGGTATAGGGATGAAGCCTCATGTGGTGGAGCAGTTTACCAGATTTGTGGGATGTCATCCAGGTACTTTCCCTTTTGCTTATCTTGGTATGATAGTGGGTGCTAGTATGCAGAAAGTGGAGTCTTGGAAAGGTATCACCAAAAAATTCAATCAGAAGCTAAACTCCTGGAAATGTAACAACATCTCGATTAGTAGTGGTCTAACTCTACTGAAATCTGTCCTGGGAAGCCTCCCCTTGTATTTCTTCTTTGTGTTTCGTGCTCCTGGAAAGAACTTGAAAACCTTAGAGAGTTTGCGCTTGAATTTCTTCTGGGGGGGAAACAATAAGAAACGGAAAATTCCTTGGATCTCTTGGGATAGGATAATGAACGAATGTGATAAAGAAGGTTTAAATGTAGGGAGTCTAGCAGAAAAAAAAAATCCTTTTAGGAAAATGGTGGTAGAGGTTTAGAATGGAAGAGGCCTCTTTTTAGGTTAAAGTCATAAAGGTTATTCATGGTGATGAGGGTGGTTTCAAGTCTACTTCTTCTGTCTTTCCTAGTGGCGTTTGGGGGGGTATTCTCAAAATACGACGGAACCAAAAAAAAGGGATAGTCTATTGTCAAATGCTATATGTCAAAAGGTGGGCAATAGTTGTAATACTAGGTTCTGGGGGGACATTTGGCTAGGGGAAAAGAGTCTTAAAGAAAAATTCCCTAGGCTTGCAGCTCTAGATTCGGATGCGGGGTGTCTAGTTTCGGATAGAGGAGAATGGCGGGATGGGCTTTGGAGATGTGTTTGGTGTTGGAGGACGGACCCTAGTGGCAGAACTTTGGATGAACTAACCGAGATAATTTCCATGTTAGATCATTGTCTCTTAGTTGCAGGTGTCCAGGACTCTTGGTGATGGTGTTGGGACAACTCTGGCGTTTTTACTGTATCCTGCCTCTCCAAAAAAGTTCAGATGGCTACTCTCAAATCAACTCCGCCTGTCTCTGCCACACCATGGAACTCTTGGATTCCAAACAAGATCAACGTATTCACTTGGAGGGCTTCGCTCGACTGTTTACCATCCAAAGTCTAACTTTCAAGATGCGAAGTCCACCTCGAAAGTGTAGGCTGCTCATCATGTAAGTGCAGATTTGAGCATACGGCACATGTACTCTCCACTTGCACTGCTGCCTTCTTACTATGGCCGAAGATTTTTCAATGGTGCCAAATGGGATCTTACTTTCCAATATCTTGGGATAATCTACTAGAAGAAACCTGTAGCTCATCGCATCTCTCCACAAATCAACGTAAAGGCTGGTGGGCGATTAGGTGTATTACTGTTACACCCATCTCGAACGTTTGGTGAATTTCTGATGTATTTTATCCGGAAATTGAATTTTGTATAATTATCGGGATAAATTGTGATGTGTAATATATATGATTATGAATGAAATCTATGTCTGGAGAAGTATTTGGAGTCCATTCTGCGGGATTTGAGCAATTTATAATATTTTGAGAATTCTGGGATATTTTGCCAAAAAATGATTTCGGATGACAAAATGATAATTTTAGAAAATTAGGTGAAAACACCCATTAATCCTAATTAACTAAGGGCTTCCGAAATTAGCAAGGGTTGATAAAGTTAGTAGCATTTTTACGCATTGACCATAAGGTTAATAAAATAAGGGGTAGGGGACATTTGTGTAAGAGGGTGGTTGAGTGATTTAAGGAGGCTTGTCTTTTGACTACTTTTTTATTACCATTCTTTCTCTTCCTTCCCTTCCATAGTCGGCCTTCATCCTCATTCTTCATCCAAAATCCTCTCAACTTCC
>JBBYHH010309080.1:0-12467 GCA_038382905.1 Daphne laureola
GACCACCGGATAATTACAACGGAAAATAACATTATTCCGGGATGGGTATAACACCTGTACCCCGACTCGCTGACTGGGCAGCGAGATCCCCGGTTGGGTTATTCAAAGGGGGTTTAACCGATTCAAGGCATATTCTAACAGCGAGGTTGGATGTCCAGTCTCGCTTCCAGCCATGAACGTCTGGCAACAGAGTGGGATGGGTAAAGAACCGGCATGGCTGTCTCAGAATTGATTACAGTTCAAAGTCAATTTTAATTATATTAGAACATAATTTTGCTCCAACCCAGGGTGGATGGAACTCCTCCTTCCTGCATATGTGGCATGACGTTATTGGTTCGTGCTATCACTATTAATTATGGGGTTGCCACTATTTATTATGGGATGTGACAATCCATAATTAATTAGGGTATCAGCAACCAATAACGTCATGTCACGTATACAGGAAAGATGAGTTCCCTCCACCCAAGGTTGAAGCAAAATTTTATTCATTATACTATAGTTGGGTTTCTAGTTACTATTGTCGCACGTAATTTATAGGGTCGGTTTATTTGGCATAGTGCCCATGATATTGCTAATTTTGTTTTCCAATAGTGCATTTGGTACTATTTAATAATGCAGTGTTGTAATGCGCTGATACCATTTTGTTTGAGAAGAACATATCAAAAATATCTAGAACGAGATTTAGATGTGTTATCCGTCACGAAAATCAAAGTGCTTGGGAGCCTTCGAGACGGACTAAAAACTACCAAAGGAAATACCCTGGAATGTTAAGCAAGTATTAGTCTAGTGATATGGTCTTGTTAGCTAAGGTACCCAACGACGATTGGGTGGTCTCTCGCATAATTTATGCTTTCCCGACTTGTTTTGTAATATGTTTATATTAATAAAATGACCAAATCTGTTTCAAAAAAAAATCCTTAGAAATGCTTCTAGCCAAGTGGCTCCAAGACCAACATATGATGTTCCATGCTCACCATCATTTCTTTTTCATACTATCTCATTTAAATGGTTTTTTTTCTGTATATTGTAAAAGACAACTTGTTTTTTTTTTGAACAACTGAATACTTCATTGATAGAAGAAAGAAAGACAGATACAACGAGGGGGGTGACAGAAAAAAAAAATGACAGAACTCTTTGTTTAGATCCTATGAAAAATGGGATCAAAATACAGAGCATTCAAACAAAAACAACACAAAAGCATACTGCAACCCAATATAGAGCATCAGAACAAAACAACCAGCACCCCCCCACACATGAACCGCACCTGAGCCTGTGAAAATTAACGCAACAACATCAACCTAACCCACCTCAACAGCAGCTGCAGCCCGTACAAGCGGAGTGAAGAGCCAATCGGTCCATTTGAGATTGGCCTTATGAAATCTGTTGCAAATCCAAAAGAAGGATATCACCTGTATATCCGCAAATATCTTGGATGCTCGCCAACTTGTTTAAAATGAAAGGAATAATAAATTTATGAGCCCTTACATTGTGCAAATGACAACGGTTGATTGTTGGCGAAAATAATGTTAACGAGTTAATATTTGATGCACCGACGGTGAAAAATATTTTTTCCACCATCATCCTTTAATAGAAATAATTCTGTGGATCCCTTCTATTAAATAATATTATTAAAATAAATATGTAAGTTCTTTTGTCCATTAAAAGATGATAGTGAGAAAAATATTTATATTAACTCTAATGCTAAGAGGTCCAGATTCTACCTCGTACTGCTTTTTTGGTGTTTGAAGGAATAAAAACATCTATTATAAATGGCATTATGCCACGTAGGAGTCACATGTTTGCCTGTAACTAAAACGATCTTTTTCACTTCTAACTCCATCAGCCTCTTTGGATTAAAATGGCTTGCGATAGAACGTTGACTTGGCTGTGACAAAATTTTGGAACGTATGAAGAGAATTTTAGATATATCCCTAGGCTGCAACTTCGCTTCATAATAGGATTACCATAATTTTAAAAAGAGTTGCTATGCGCTGCGCCTATGGTAAACGATAAGTACTGCCATAGGATAAAAACAAGAAAAAAGAAGAACAAGGAACTGAGCTTGTCCCGTGTTTGTCGGCCATGAATTCAGAGCTGCTCAATCTTCCACGGATCCCCTTCCTTCAACGTGAAGCAACAAAAGTAGAAAGAAATCCAACCAATCCCCATTTCTTTCTCGCGAAATCAACAAAATTACAAACAAATATTACCACCCCTCTTCTTCTAGCGAAAAAAACAGCCGACCGCCAAATTTTTTCAACCGCAAAAAACTATGCGGTTGGATATCATATTGGTGTATTTCTAATGCATTACGATGCGCTCCGATTAAAAAATAATGTACTTGTTGTGATGAATTAATGAGTCATCCTTTACACATATATTATGCCCACTTTTTATTCAACCGCACAAAATGGTGTTCTTGGATATCATAATGATGCACTACTGATGAACTACGATGCGCTCCTTTATTAAAGTGATATACTTGTTGTGATGACTTAATGAGTCATCATGTACACGTTATGATGCACCTTACAAAATGATGTGATTGTATATGTTAGTGATGCACCTGAGATACAGTATGATGCACATATATATCAAAATGTTGTAATTAATTAGCAAGAACTGTGTAAATAATGATTCACTCCGGTTTCAAATTGATGATCGTCATACTCAGAATGATGCTCCCCAAGTCAAGAATTGTACGTTTCATAAATAATGACCAGACCCTACAACATGAGTTTAATAACGATGCGCCTAGATATGGATATGATGTACTCTAGTTTAGACAAGATGCATTTCATCTGACAAATAATGAACATAGATGATGCACTTCATGTATCAAAATGATGCACTCCATTTAACAAAATGATGGGTTGCATGCACAATTTCTGAGAAAATAATGCTCATCAAATAAAAAATAATGCTCCTAGTGTAAAAATTGATGCACACACATTGAAATATGATCCTAGCCACAATATATAAATTTCATTTATGATATGCATACGTACGTTAACGATCAGTTTGCAATATTATGCAATATGATACTCCTGTTGTGCAAAAGGATGCAAATATCGTGCGTAATGATGCCCAATGTTTGTATTGTGATTCACTTTATCCCATGATAATATTATTCTGATCATCTTAATTAGATTATTACGTGCTTGGGATTAATTATATTGATGAAATGGTATTGTTTTGATGATCGCAGTTTGCATTATGATGTGCTTAGGGTTATATATGTTGATTAAATGATCTATACTATCAGGAACAAAGTTTTCATTCGAATCTTACCAATTGAAGTGGCTAAACTAATGGTAAAGACCAAGAAAAAACCACAACAAGTGAAAGCAATCACTGATATGGGATTTGGAAGTATGCTATGCCGAATGATGTGCATTAATTGGCATTATATATATTAACTTTATTATGACAGCTTTAAGCATTATTTGTATGCAGTTCGCAGTGACGGATCCATGAATTTTTAAAATGGGGGTCCGTTTATATATTCCTATGTATATTATATTCCGTCTCTGAATTTTTTTGCAACATTTTAGCTTTGTATGGAGATTAAAGTGAGAAAACATTGGATTTCCATTTCCTAATTCTACCATTTTTTTATATTGTACGATATTGTTATACCATAAAACAAGAAACAAAGAGTACTAAAATTAACTACAAAATGAATAGTGTAAGAAAAATTTCATGCGATTAGAAAATTGAAGAGAAAAAATATACCTAAAAAAAGATCAATATTGACTATATTTTGATATTTTTTATATGTCACTTAGTGTTATAATTTTTTTAGAATGAATCAAATATAAACTATAAAATAATATCACAAAAAATAGGGGTCCATTATAATTTTTAAAGGATTTTATCAATAAATTATATATCAAATATACATATTATTGAGAAAAAATGGGGGTCTATGGACCCCCTTTGTTTTAAGTAGGTCCGCCTCTGACAGTTCGTAGTTACATCATTTTTCTAAACGGGTGCATCATAATAAGTTGAATACGTATCATTAAAGTACGTATGCGCATCATAAGGTTCGGCAGGTTGCAGCCAGTGGCGGTACCACTCTGGGGGCAATGGGGGCAACTGCCCCCATTAACATTTTTCAAAGTATAGGGTATCTATGTATATCTAAGAAAAGTTTGAACCCTATATGTGTAATTTTCCCTCATACAATTAGTACCAAAAATATATTACACATATTCTAAACTATAGTTGAAAGTACTCTTAAACCCCTATCTTAGAAACTAAATATTTCAACCCATATGTACCACTACTTATTTTCAATTTTACCGAAACTGATATTGCTTTAAAATAAGACTTTTATATGTATTACTTCCTCCATTTTAAACTTTAACACAATTCTATACTTTTATTCCGTTAAAAATATAAATTCAAATAATAATTTATATGCATATGAAAAATAGTTTCTAGATATATTGTTTAAGATTTTTTTTTCTCGTTAAATTTTAAGTCAAACACAAATTCAAAAGTCAAATTGTATCAATTTTCTTCAAGTTTGGGAGTACAAGATTTTTTGTTAACTCTAGCCTTCTAGTTTGCCTCCACAATAATTTTTTTCTGGTACTGCCACTGCCTCCGTCCCTTATTAGTTGTATTTTTTTAACTTTTAATATTATTTTTTATTCAAATTTTCACAAAGAATAAATTGTTAAAAAAATCTTTAAAAAATATGTATATATAGAAGAATTCTTAAAGTTTTAAAATATATATTTTTCAATTAATACATTCTTCTTTATAAAAATTTAAATTAAAAATAATTTTAAAAATCAAGAAAATGCAATTAATAATGAACAAAGCAGAGTATTTTTTTTCCGTCAAAGCCTAACCTTTTGTCCACCTTGTTTAAAATTTGGTGGTCAAATGTCACGGAGAAAGTTATACAACTCTTCTATTTCGTTAGATTATTCTCTTGGTTTAGTTTAGAACTGGTTTGTGAAAATTCGTAACATTTTAGGACAGTTCCGTTAAAATATGCAGACATATAGGCTGTGTTTGCCATTTTGCCTTAAAATTTCAATTTCAGGAACAGTCCTAGGGTTTATTGGAAGCTTTTAGACACCACCTTCTTCTTCCTAAAGGAGTAGTGAAGCGCTCTTCTGGTGAGCTGCCCGTCGCAAAAGGTAATGGGGAAAATGGGAGAAGAGGAGGAGGCGAGCGGAAGCAAGGGCAAGGAAATTCTGCCGTCGATGATAAAGAACAAGGACAAGAGATCGCAGGTTCACGCAAAGTTGAAGCAGCAAAAGAAGCTTGAAAAACGCAAGAAGCTGAAGGCGCGCGCCGCCGCCGAGAAGCGTGCTGTCGAGCTCGGTGAGGAGGTCTCGATTCCTATCTGTTTATTTTTTTTCTATCTTGAATCTGCTTTTTGCTTTCTGGAACAAAATTCTGAGTCGTCAATTACATTCTTCAGCTTCCGCCGAGGCCAGTCCCTCGAACTATTGAGAACACGAGAGAGGCTGATGAGACTGTTTGCAAGCCCGATGATGAAGAGGTTGATTATCAATTTTCTGTTACAATTACTGTAATTAGCAAATTTCGTATTGGTGATCGCTTTTGCTTTCTTTTTCGCTGCACAAATGTCTGGTTTGTTTTCTGCTGCAGCTATTTGCTGGGAATGATGTAGATGAATTTAGCTCCATATTGAAGTGTGAAGGAGCTCCGAAGATATTGATCACTACTTGTCGTTTTCACTCTACGGTAGGTGGTGTTTCTCTTAACCCGTTTCTGGAATTAGTAAATCATGTGAAAAACAAATGTAAGGCGATTTGCAGTCCCTGTGTGCCAGGTTATCTTTCATTGTAAATTAGCTTTTTCTATGTCATTTATGTCTTGCTCTGTGCAGAGAGGACCGGTTTTTATATCTGAGCTCATGGCCGTTATACCGAATGCACATTACTACAAGCGAGGGACGTATGACTTAAAAAAGGTTTGGTTTTTCTTTTCTTGTCACATCATTCTTTATTTGTGCGAGGATGAGAGAAGTTTTGTTGAAGATTTATGTTGATCCTTTTGCAGATTGTAGAATATGCCAGAAATAAGGATTTTACTTCACTTATTGTAGTTCATACAAGCAGAAGAGAACCAGGTACTAAAACTTTTAAACTTTTGCATATTGGTTATTGGTTGTAGATGTCTTAAGTTGAATTTTCTCTCAGTCAAATACTTCATTTGTTTCAAAGCTATTGGTGTGCTCTTATATTGGAATAACATTGAAAAGTTTTATCTCTTTCCACTTTTCTGTCACCTTAATTTGAGATGTTTATATGCCATGCTATATATTATCTTGTAGATGCTCTGCTGATCATTGGCTTGCCTGATGGACCAACAGCCCATTTCAAGCTTTCAAATCTTGTTCTGCGGAAGGATATAAAGGTACAAAGTTGATGGTCGTTATTATTATCACCAAGTTAATTTTCTATTGAGGTTCATCCTAACTCCTAAGGGGACTTTTACATGTTTAAAGCACTTCTATATGCTGGAGAAGTTACTAAACACTCTGTATAATCAAGTTGGAGTTGAACTGCTATGTCGTGTTTGTAGCTTAGTTGGTTCTGAAATTACCTCTCCTCTACTTGTGTTATCTGCAGAATCATGGTAAGCCTACTGGACATGAGCCTGAGCTTGTGTTAAATAATTTTACTACACGATTGGGACATCGTGTAGGAAGGTTAGATTCTCATTCATCTTATTTCTAGACATTGATTGTTATAATACTTTTTTATTATTGATCTCTGTTTTGAATTGGTTTCTACTTGTCATATTTTTTTTAATATTGTTGATACCTTCTTGTGGATACTCCAACCAAGTTTTCTGACCCAATGCCAGTGGTGGATTCATGGTATTAAAGACTGTTCCGTACCGGCCAGTACGCTGGTTTCGTTTCCGTACCGGCCATTAAACGGCACCGTTTAGGCCAAAGTTGCATCGGCAGCCGTACCGGGCCGTACAGGTTATTTCGGCTGTTCCTGTTGTGCCGTATACCGGAAGGAACGAAGAAAATGGCGATACATGGGTTCAAATGAAAAAATGTTAAAATTTGAAGGATAAAATGTGAATTAAAAAATTATCCTAAATGAGAGAATTTGAAGAGATCGGTGACGGCGGCAGTCCTGGGTTGCTCCTTAGTTTTGAGTTTTAAGTTTTAAGTTTTAAGTTTTAAGTTTCAGTAACTTTATTACGTCTTTTTCCAATTCTTCTTGTTAGCTTGTAAGTAGTTTCTAAGCTCTAGCTAGTATTGCGATTCTGCTTAGTTATGTTTGTTGCCTAGAGCCAACTTCACTCATGTGTGATTCTGTTTGTTTTTTTATATAATTATTATTTATGGTTATCTCAGCTTTTGGTTAAAAATTTTACACATGTTCTTGTTTGTTGCCTAGTTTTCTCAGCCATTATTTGTTGCGATTTTTCATTGTTGAGTTTTTTTTCTTTTTCTTTTGATTAATTTCATTGTTGGGTTTCAATTCTGCTTAGTTATGTTTGTTTCTCAGCGCTTTTCGTTCATATGCGATACTGCTCTAGCTAGTTTATGTTTGTTGTCTAGTTTTCTTCTATGGAGTATTTATGTTCTAATTTGAAACTTTTTGAAATTTATCTTTTGTTAGATTTGATCTCTCTCTCTCTCTCTCGCTCGCTATATATATATAAACTGGTACTCTATATATCGGTACTGTCTCGTACCATACGAAAAATGATATGATGTTTGGTATGATATTTCACACCATGGGTGGATTCACTCATGATGTGTTCTACTATTGTATAGGATGATCCAGTCGCTCTTTCCCCAAGAACCAAATTTTCGTGGTAGGAGAGTTGTGACTTTTCATAATCAAAGAGACTTCATCTTCTTCCGACATCATAGGTGGGTGTTACCATAGCCTCTGGCTCTGGATTTTAAGTTGGCAAAGAATTGTATTTCTGATGACTTCATATTGGTTTTGGATTTCCAGGTATATATTTGACTCCAAAGAGGTTAAAAGTGGTGATTCCAAAGGTAAAAATGGAAAGGACGGGAAAGTTGAGGCTGTTGCAGGAGTAAAGACAGTTGCTCGTCTTCAGGTATGCCTTCTTTTTTCCTCTTCTTCAGTGATGCATCAAACATTACTCCCAGTATTGGTTTGATTATACTTGAGTGTGTAATGTCTCAATGATGTGTGGAACTTCTATCTCTAAGTTTAGATGACTTATTTATTGTTAGTGTTCATTAATAGAACATGGTTTAGTGGGTTTTGGTTAAAAAAATGTTAATGCTGATACTACATGGCATTCTCAGTTACTTCCCCATGCGTAGTGATTGTTGTAGTTGCGATCTGTGTTTCGCGAGTTTGAAGACATTTTAAAAATGTTTTGAGTGCAGGAGTGTGGACCTCGGTTCACATTAAAACTGTTAAGTTTGCAGCATGGGACTTTCGATACGAGAGGTGGGGAATATGAATGGGTTCACAAGGTAATAAATTTCAAGACACCATCGTTAAGGTGCATTTAGTTAAGTCTGCTTTGGTTCTACCGTACACTGTGTCTCATCATTTTCTTTGCTTGAAACTTTAAATACCAGGCGGAAATGGACACCAGCCGACGGAGGTTTTTCTTATAATCAGCAACTTGTGTCTTATCGCTTAGTGCCACCGACAAGAGATGAAGTTCAACGGAAGGGAAGGGGCTGCTTGCCCTTTTTCGGCCTCGAGTGGTCTTAAATATGTTGATCCAGTTTTTGACAGTCAATGGCCGTTAAAATTGCATGTTTGGTAGTTGGCGTTGAAGCGCTTTTTGACTTGTTAGTTTATTACAGATTTAGTAGAGACTAGTGACGAGAAGTGCTCAAATTATTCTATCAGCTTTTTATTTATTCATGAAACCGGGAAAAGGACCGATTGTCCTCCTCACTCGTTTTGTCCAAATATTACCTTTTGCTACTACTTCCTTGGTACATGCATTTGTTTTAGTTGTTTCATACTCTCACCCTCAATTGATTCATGCAGTTGTTTTTAATGTTTCATGGTATCTAGTTTTTCATTTTTTTTAACTGAGTGTTGAGGTATTTTAAGTTAAATAATTTTTATTCATATCATGATTTGAAATATAAATTTTTTAAATATTTTTATATGTTTTTCTTTTACTATTTATCTTTGAAAAATAAAAGTCAAATATAAAAAATAATTGAGGAGAAATGGAGTAATATTTAATTTATGATTTTTTTCACAGAGCTTTTAAATATTTTAAGTTAAATAAATTTTATTCATATCATAATGTGATTTTTTTAAACGTATTTCTTATTAATTTTTTTCGTTATTTATATTTGTAAATATTTAAATAATCAACAAACATTAAATGTGATACCTTAAGGCCTTTACACTTTGGGTGATATTAAATCCCCTCTTGTCAAACATCTCTACAAGACCCGACACAAAGAATTCATTACTATCACAAATAATGGGATAAGGGATACCCTTGTCTAACCCTTTTTGTCCTCTGAAAGAACCCCTTGAAAGAGTTATTTATATTCACAGAGTACCAAGGGGCTGCCAAACACATTATAACCCAGGCAACAAACCTCTGAGGGAGATCCAGTTGCATCATACACTTCTCCAGAAGCACCTAGCAAACCGAGTCATAGACCTTCATAATATCTATATTTAATGTCATATGTGGTGAAATATTTTTTTCTACCATACCCCTTATACCTATTTAGTTAAACAAACATTATCTACAAATTGTCTGTCCTTAATGAAAGTAGAGCATTCTCAGCAGGGTTAATAAAATCATGTAGAACCTTTTGAATTTTGTTAGCGAGCACCTTAGCTACAGTTTTATGGACAATATTATAATCAGCAAGGGACGATGTATGATAACCTTTTAGAGCCAGATGAATAGTAGTGGCTCCAAAAGCTTTTGGAATCCTACCTGATCTGAAACAGTACTCCACAGCTTCCCGCACCTCTTTCCCCTCCAGCTGCCACTGACTTTGGAAGAAGCCAACGGTATAACCATCTGGTGATACTGGTCCAAGTGCCTTCCTTAGGAGACATTGAGAATAAGGCAACCCTAGCCTCCTCCATCACAACAGGTGCAACAAGCTGGGTCTGCTATTCATCTACCACCACCCTACCATAACTCAAGTGTACCTCCTTAACCACATTCCCATTTGTAATAGGTGGGCCAACAACGCTTTGGAAAAAGCCACAAATTTCTCAACTTTTTGCTCTGGTACAGACACCCTCTCCCCATTTGCCTTTACAACACCGGTAATCTTCATCCTAACACCCCTTTCCTTCATTTTTGCATGAAAGAATGATGTGTTGTCATCTCCCAGTTTGGCCCATTCACAAGCCGCCTTCTGAGCATGCATATAAGTCCTCCCATCTCTTCTTCTCAAGCAAAGTTGCCCTGCTTTGCTCTCCTTGACAGCAACTATCAACAAGGGTTAAATGGATCAGACCTAAAGCAACATAATCCTTCTCTAGTTGTACTCTGGGTTCAGACACTCTTGCTGAAATGTATTTAATCTCCCTACGCCTTAAACCTTTTCAACTTCAAAATCAGCTTCCTAGCATGATTTGTATCTTCAATTGGCTCATTCCAAGATGCAACCACCATCGAGGGAAACTCCTGATGGTGCCTCCGCATATCAAGCAATCTGAAGGGGAGCTTTTTCATATTGTGATCTCTCCAGGAAGAAAACATTGTTAAGGCATGATTAGAACAATGATTCTCACTAAACACAACTGCAGACTGTCCAAAGTTTTCAAACCAGTTAATATCACTCAATACCCTATCAAGCTTGCAATAAATTATATCACCTCTCTCATGGTTATTGCACCGCATATAGAAAGACCCTCAGTGAGGAATCTCATTCAACCCCAGTTGATGATACAGACCAGCCAGACTGAGTGATGTAAGTCCTTATCCCCTCCTCTTGCTACCATTTTCTCATTGTCAAATATCAACTCATTAAAGTCTTCCTTGAACACTGAAGGGTGATGTACCAACCGAGCTAACTCCAAAAATACCTACCCAAGCCCTGCTCCTTTCTGCAACATCATTTGACATTAAAGGGCAGGCTTCAAGCCGAGAAAAAATGTTCTAAGAGCAACTAAATGTTTTGGCCTGATCTCATAGCGAACCGAGGTATTCCTCAAGTTACAAAACCAAAGTCGATCCCTCTTGTACAGGGAAACGGCTCAACTTGGTCTTTGAAAAAGATTTCTCAAGGTTGTTGGCACCTGATATTGACATTCACCTACTCAACCTTCGATAATAGGTACCCGCAAAACTGGAGTTAGAAAAACAGGCATAGAGACAGAAATATTGAACTTAATTGTGCCTTCAATATTGTACTCATAAAAGGTGAAAGTAACAAGGGCTAAAATGTGAAGAAAAGAGGTCACCCAAACAACGACGTCTTAAACCTATTGATTGTAGACTCTCCACGTCTTCTTGTTACACAAGAAACAGATTTTAGGAACAAGTGATGAAAGAATAGCTTAGGGTCGTGCAAGAACCACCTTAGGGTCGTGCAAGAACCTCAGTGTTGAATGATGGTTTAATGAAGGAGATGATATTTTTATTGATAAGTGAAAATTTTGGTGTTAAATATATCGTGTGAAAAGTGTAAGGATATAAAACATAATTTATTAAAGAAAGATCATTATAATTAACGGAGTAAATATGAAATTCCCCTAAATTAACCAGTTGTTTAATGAGCACAAATCTAATCCGGGAAATTTGGAGTGTTTGATGGCCGTTAATGAAGTTTGATGGAATAATGTGAGGAATGGCAGCGTTTACCCAGACATATGTATGTCCAACCATATTCCGTCACATATCCGTTAAATATAATAATATCTATATAATATTTTATATATAAACGTAATTGAAAACTTAATGGGTTGAAATGTCTGAAATGAGAAGTTTGAAATGCAAATTAATGCAAATTGAACAAAATCCGCAACATTCCTAAAAGAAAACCCATTAATCACAAGCCCATGCAAAGTTGTTCGAAACTCCTTTGCAAACAACCACAAACGGACCAAACTTCCGGCGTCCCACTATTCCGGCGGCGGCGAGACGAACCAAATCCCGACGGTACGGCGCCGGTAATGTCCTGATCTCCTCCTGAAATCGATTCAGACCAAAATGCTAATTAACCAGCACCGGAAAAAAAGAAGCAAATTCAGACCAATTTAATTGTAAGCTTTTTATTCAAAACGAAGCTAATCTGACCCTATTTTCCTGATTCTTACTAATTGTATCATTTTTCATTCTCTAAATCCATCTTTATCTATGAATCTTGCATATGGGTATTGGTTGAGAATCAGACGACCGACGGTGCTCCTTGGTTTCAAACTCCAGACTTCAGGCGGCTCCTTGGATAGAGAGTTTTTCTTTGCACTCCATAAAAATTCAGACTTGTGTTCAAAGAATTATGCAATTATTTG
>JBBYHH010309191.1:0-12467 GCA_038382905.1 Daphne laureola
ATACATATAAATTATTTGACATTATATGTCAACATGTTAAAGAAAAAAAATCATAGATTAAATATTAAAAACAGAATATTTAATATACATTATTTTATTTCTTTAACAGTCAAATATTTTGAATGCACGTAGTTTTTAAATACTTCATCCGTTCTAAAAAAATTGTATCATTTAATTTTATTATTTCAATATTCAATGTTTGATTCAATTTTTAATAAAGATCAACTGTGTAAAAAAATTAAGAAAAAATATATTTAATAAATTTGGATATTAAATTATGATTCTCAAATAAAATTTTTAGTTTTCAATATTTAAAAATACATAAAAATAATTCATAGAATAAATACCATAAAACTGTCAAAACAAATAATGCAGCCTTTTGAGGACGGAGGAAGTATATTTTTTACAAGTTTTTTTAGTGAACTTTTTTCTAGTAATAATTTAAGTCTCTCAAAATATTTTAAAAAAAATGCATCAGTTTTTTTCAGAGATGAAAGTATTATATAGTCATTCTTTTGTACCAAAAAGAATAGTATTTAATGCTTATCAAGTACTACTAAAACTCTTCTTTTTACCTTGATTTTTTCAAGAAATTGCACGCAGTGTATATATTATTGATACAAATAAATAATCCGCAACTCAAAATTTTCAGGTCTAAGCCCATAAGATTAGAATTAGGTGTTTCGCAAGCCAATGAGGATTCCATTTGTGTCGATATTTAAGAAACCTTAAAAATAAAGCAATAAACTTGAAGGAGAAAAATCGTTGTCTATATAGGTAGAGCTGAAAACGAGACGAGCGGAATGTTAGATTATTCATGTTAGGTTTGAAAAATTATATCAAATCTGAAATTGTGTTCAAATTTGATTTGAAAATAATATGAACAAACTCAAACGAGCTTTAATCAATCAAACTCAAGTCAATCTCAAACTGCTCACAAATATCAATGAAAAAAATTAGGATACAATCAAACCGAGTCAAATATTAAATTATTCATGTTAGACTTAATAAAGATACCGAACTTAGAATTTTGTTCAAGTTTAACTTGAAAATAATATGAACATACTCAAACGAACTTGTAATGGAGTCGAGTACGAGCCAAATTCCAACCATTCGTTCACTCATATACATAGGACAGGATAGTGCTACTATTCTTCTTCTTCTTCAGGTCCAACCAAGTTCCATGGTCCCTTCCTTCCAAATCATTTGCTTAAATGAATCCCTAGTTCAAAATGGATCATTTATGCTTACAAATAATACACACGGCCATGGGATTGGACTCACACTATAACAATTGACACAAAGAAACCTTCACATCTTCCTCACCGAGCCCAAGCATGTCGATGCGGAGCGTCCCAGCCGCACCTGCTCCAAGGCCGTGCGAGGCTGAGACGAACAGGTCCTCCATGAACTGGCAGTCCATCAGATTCAGAACTTGGCGTAAGAGAGAAAGGATCAAACACATTTGGAAATAGTATAACAATCAGACAAATCACTCATACTTTTGGTAGAGATTAAGAACAAATCAAAATGGAAAACAATCCTATGAATCACAAAAGATAAAATAAAAAAATAAAGATAATACACCAAAATATGAAAGATAACGTGATATGGTAGAAGAGATGACTGTCTAGTAGGAGTGAAAGTTGAACGAACAGTTCGAGCTCGACTCGATTAAAAGTTCGTGCTTAAATTCTTTCCTCAATGCAAACTTTTAAACGTAAGGGACTTCTCTAATATTGATGTCCAAACCTCGCTTAAGGTAAGAAAACTCATTTTTTGAACCAGTAATTCAATGTTCCTGATCATTTGGTATTTTTTGTGATTCCTGAGCATATCTCTAATAGATTAATTTTGAGCCTCAGTAGTCTTCTATAGTGTATGAATCTCCCTCCACGCCAACTTGAACTTAAGATGACTGCATAACCAATACTAACCATTTCCAATTTTAAGTCATTTTTAACACTCCTCAAATTTATAGATGATCATGTGTTATACCTACGGTAAAGAGATGTGGACATTAGCCTGTAACTCAAACATTCACTTGTACTTTTATCACAAAGGTCATATAACCAATACCTTGATATCTTCCACAAACGGCAACTGAAGGTAAATGCAGGAAGATTTTCAGCATTTGCAGCTGCACATATAGCCTCGGTTTTATGAACTGAAGAAGTACGTTGTAGCGTGGTGGTTTTCAGCTCTTAGCGCCATGAGCCAAGCAGTATCTGCAGACAAGAAAGTTGACAATTCATAATGGACTTGGATCAGTTAGTGTTGATTCGGTTTCTACATGTCACAATATGCATGCTATTCCTATAAAAAATAAAGAGGGAGGATGAATAATGGAGTACTATCATATTATACTCTTTTTTTTTTTCTTTTTCTTTTGGCTGACTATCACAATATACCTCAATTCCTACTTTTCTTGGAAGCCTGGTACAACATACTAGTACATTAACAAGTATTACTAATTGACAGTGTAGATACAACAGATAGGTGCTATACAACCAATGAAACAACAAGTTGCACTACCCTGAAGACATGTATGGTAACAACTGTGCGAAGCTGATTTCTAGTGTGGCCTGCAGGTGCTGGTCTCTAGATTTGAATCCTGCAAGTTTTCAAAGTTTGAACCCAGAAAATGAGCAACAACGTAAGAATTATCTAGGCATCTTGTTTGTTTTCCCACGAAATTCAAGAAAAAGAAGATATGATAGAAAAACGATAGGTAGAGTTTTCGCAATATACATTTCTGAGACGGCACAGGAAAACTGTTACCTTTTGTGAAAGAAGATGAACCACATATTAAGCACCTCTACCAAGTACCAAGCTTTAGGAGAAGGAACCAATTAACCATCTCAGCCTCAATTCCAAGTCACATGGACTTGTCAAAAATTGAAGATAATGTTGTGGCAAAAACCTCAAGTGCCAGCACTGCTACGTTTTAGATGTCTTCTTTGGCATGAATCCACTTCCAGAAAGGAGCCTCGACAAAAACCCGTCACTGCTATTTCCATTTCCGGAACTGCTTAGCTTACTTATGAGAGACCAGTGGGTGTCAAAGTCTGGCTGATATCCACTTTGCTGCATTCTCTGCATGATTTCTGAGACCTTCTTTAGCTTGTTTTCCGAGCGATACTTTTCAATCACTTCAACATACATCTCTTTTGTTGGAGTTTGGCCAGAGCCAATCATGGACAACAAGCATTCCTCCGCTTCTGCAGTTCGTCCTTCTTGACAAAACTTGAAGACGAGTGTTTGCCACATCCTAATGCCTGGCTGAAAACCCAAATCCAACATCTCGTTGTGGAAGACCATAGCTCGGTTCAATTCATTGCACGCACAAAAGCCATAAATAAGAGACTCATAAGTGGCTAAATCTGGGAGATTCCGCTTCTTCAACATTATGTTCAGAAGAAAAACAGCTCTTTTCATTCTCCCACATGAAGAGAACTTCTTAATAAGGTTATTATAATTGACAGTAGCCAGTAAGAGACCTTTGTCTACTAAGCGGTCCAAATAACTCTCTGCTTCCAAAAACTTACCCTGACCAATAAGGGCCCCAGCAACTAAATCTTGAACAACTGAGCAATGAGGCCAGCCTCTTAACTCCATTTCTTGACTCAACCCAAAAGCTTTCTTAACATCCCCAATTTGAAAAAGCCATTTCATCACTATTTTCAAGCTACGATTACTTGGTCTAAGTCCCTTAGAAATCATAGTGAACAGATAGAGCACAGAACTTGGCATATCCCCACACACAGAGAAGCCACGCACAAGAAAATTATAGGTCACTTCATCAGGTAGCAATCCTGTCTCTTGCATTTCATGTAAAACCTTAGCCACCATTGAATTCCGTCCAGCTGAGAGAAGATAGAACACCAAAATGTTATAAAATATAAGGCTAGAACCCGGGCTTTGTTTTAACGCAAAAATTTTCATTGCTAAAACAGAGGTAACCTTATCTGCAATACACATCAAGCGAACCCAGCTACGATAAACAGATGTTGAGAGGTGTACATTATCTTTTATCACGAGGCAAAGCAACTCCCTAGATTTCCTTACATTTTTAGCTAGGCAATGCACCTCGAAAACAATATCATAGACACCTATATCCAGAAGTAGATCCTTCAGTAAGAGGAGTCGATGGAAACAGTAAGCTTGACCAACCTTGGCATTGATAACAAAGCCTTCAACAAAAGCATCACTGCTGGAAGATAATATGGACTGAGCTTTCGATGTAGTATTTTCTGCAATCATTTCTTGGTGGAATCTGTCAGACCCACGTAACCAAGGAACTATATTTATAGAACCACCAAGGTTGGATCCAGAAATCATAATATCAAGTACTACTAGGGCGTCTGACTTCATCCTTTTCTTCCATAGAGCCCTCGCAAGATAGCTGTAACTTGTCAGATGCAACATGCAGTGCCTTTGGTAAAGCAACTTGACCAGTATTTGTGCAATGATTGTAAGGCCATCATCACATAGCTCTTCTATAAATAAGTGACAAATTTCGAGCCTCAAACTGCGGTAAGAAAATACCATTTCCTCAAAAAGTTCTAATGCTTCTTTCAGCATATCTTGGCGGAGAAGACATCGTGTAAGAACTTTATAATCCTTTAATGAAGGTAACCATTTATTTCTTCGGGCACTGTCCCAACAGTCCATGAGTTCCTTTGAAAATCCCCTCTTACATAATCCTCTTATTAGTGCAGTATAAGTCTCCGTGTTGATCGTGAGATCTTTTTGGACCATTTCATAGAAAAGTTTGCTCCCTTTGTATGCCCACCCATTCTTGCAGTACGCTTGGACAATCAAATTTAAGAACTCTGAGTTTAATTGATTTGTCACATTGGGAATTTTGTCCAATAGGCTGGTGACTGCCTTCATTTCAGAGAGCGATACACTAAGCCCTTTCAGCAAAGCAAGACAGGTGGGAATAAACAATTCCTGCCCCCATGAGATGGTTTTCTCTGCAATCTGTAATGCGGTTCTGAAGTTTCCTGCACTACATTCCTTCATCACAAGAGTATTAAAATCAAGGGTTGCGTGTTCTTTAAGAATATTGGACAACCTTTCATCATACTCATCCAGATCTGTATCCAGATACAGACCATTACCAATAGTGTCACAGAATTCTGCCTTAGAGAATCCAACATGGTTGTCCCTTCTCAACCTCACAACTGACGGACTGAAACCCAGTGTGGCAAATGCTCGAGAAAGATGATCCTGAGGAGAGTCAGGGTTAACCAATCCAAGGTCCACCATCCGCAGGACCATCAGTTTTGCTTCTTCAAATTTTCTCTCTCTACAGTACCCTGCTAAAAGAACCTCAAAAGTTGATAAATTGGGTTTCGCCCCCCTTTCCAACATCTCATCAAGAATATCCTGCGCAAGGTTCCATAAACCGTCCATAAACACACTAGCAATTACAGCATTATAAGATAATATATCTGGATTTAAACCTCTGGCTAAAATCTCAGACAGAAAGAGAAAGGCACTTCGTAGATTACCGTCACGGCAGCTCCAGCTGAGGAGGATCCCCAAAGTTATCTCATTTGGGCTGAAACCAAACTGCTCGAGGTCCTGCCTGAATAATTCTGCTCTCTCAACGCTGAAGTCAAAACACAAAGTGTGTATAATTTTATTGCAAACGATGAGATCAGGTAAGCACTTCGTTTCAGCCAAAAATCTCTGCAGATCATCAAAATCCTTCTTCTTACAATAACCAAGGGCAATTTCATTAATAACTTGAGCACTAGGTTCAGATCTCCACGGCGTAAGTTTCAAAAGATTTCGAGCTTCGTGAATCCTTCCATCCAAACAAAGTAGCCTAATAACATTCTCAAAAGATGGCTTCTCCTCATCACTCATATTTACACTCATTTCCACCATATGCAGGCAAAGGTGAAATGCCTGTTGGGTTCTCTTCCTCTGAATAAAAGCATGAACAAACGCATTGAAACAGGGCAATGTCGGGACAAGTTTTTGCTTCTTCATACTCTCGAAAAGAATGAGGGCCTTTCCAAGGTCACCGGCAGCAAGATAAGCTTCAATCGAGTCACTGAAAACTTGATGACTACCCAGTTGGACTCTTTGCATCTCCATTGCTAAAAGCAACAGCTCAAATTTCCTAAGTAACCCTGCTCGGACAAGCAACGAGGCCATGACCTCGTACGATCTAGGAAGATGCCTAAAATCTTTGTGCTGATCACTAGTCCACTTGAAAACTTCCCACAAAGTCTCCACCTTTCTCGCCCCCAACGCAACCCCCTTCCCGGCCTCAGCCTCAAAGCCCAGTAAAATCTCAAGCACATCTTCGGATTTCAATCGAGAACACCCCCTAAACTTGCGTGAAATTTCAGGCATAACATCTGAAAGGTCCAAGAAAAGGCCTTTTAGAGACGCCGGCTTAGTGAAAGGCTTTTCGTTGAAGCCAAATATATGGGGGTTCTGAAAAATCACATCTTTAGAGATTCCAGAGCAATCAGTAGAAGAAAAATCTATCGGGGTCGGAGAAAACTGGAGCCTGCAGGAATTTGATTGAGCTGGTTCAGCGAGAGAAGTAACCTGCTTTGTTTGCGATCGATGGCAACTGGAGAGAAACGGAAAGATCCGGCGGCGGTGAAGTAGAAACCCGGCTCTACATCTCATTTTATATCTACTGCGGCAGCGGCAGAATCAACCTCCGTGTCAGAGTGTTCGAACATCGGACTTCTTGCTTTACTAATTCTGTTTCTTTAAATACCAAACAAACCCTCCAAATTTGGTCTAACCTACACTTTTGCCCTTCTATTTTCATTCAGGATCTTGCAGTACTTGCCTCAAACTAAAACAAATAGGAGTAAGTCGTGTGCGAATCAGATCAAGCATGAACCCAACCTCAAACTAAAATTTTGATTTGAATATTAAAGCAAACTGAGTTCGAATCTTTAAGGTTTACCTCGAATCAATTCATGAACCAATTCAAGCTAGGGATGTAAAATGAAGGGACGCATTCGCGAATCAATTCGAACTTGAGCAGTCGAACAACGTCAAACAAAGCGAACTTCACGAACCACGAACAAAAAAAAAAAAATAATAATAATTTACAACTTAATCATTATTTTTTCTATTTATCGAATTGAACTCGAACATTAGACCAACAAAGCTCAAGTCGTGTTTTTCGAGCTTAGTTGAAGCAAATTCTAACTCGAGCCGACTTTCACGAACTCAAACTTAAACTCGAACCAATAATGTTCAGAGTCGGTTCAGCTCGTTTACACCCCAACTTGCCATCAGCATGATCATCTTTTTTTTACTGCATTTGAGGTGTCTCTCTTACAAGTGCAAGAGCATCCTCAGTCACACTCGTGTACCCAATTAGAGAGAGCATCGCATTCATTGACAATCAGTCCAATGAAATGAACTAACCAATCCCCTATCTTCTTTACCATGCTACAACCACACACACAAACTCCACCTAATCTTCTAGAAGGGCTTTCATTATTTGGATGATGACTCGCATAAAGTGTGAAGATTTTGTCATACTTACAGAGATCCACGAGCACTCTTCTTGTATGTAGAAACACACCAACTATTTGGAAGCCTGTGAGGACAATGACATAATGCAGTAAAAGGAGGAAAGAACTCCATCACATTCTATTCTACTAAGTTAACACTATGTCTATGTCTCAAAAGCTTTCACTTCTAAAGTTACTCCCCAACAAAAACAATCATAAACGAAGAAACAACGCTTTAAAACCCAACTCAAATCAGGGAAGCAAATCATAATCAAAACCCATCATAAAAAAAAAAAAAGACTTCTATTAAACTTGAGTCAAAATCATATACTCCTAACCCAAACTTTCCATACACCCTTATGCAAAGGCAACACACCATCAACACATGAACACACAATAAGAAACAAACACGAGTACGAGCTACAACTACTTGAACCTGGACAACATAACCATCACCAACTTCAAACACAACCATTATCAACACAAAATCTTCAATCCTCAAAATTTCTTGTCATACACCACGGCACTATCATATCATACACCAAACCATGTCATACTGCAAACCAAAGACATCCTTCCTACATAATTCCCCACTATGATGAATCATAAAACTTCGCCATGTGAACAATCATCAATCCTCAAACCACAAGATCCACAACATCCTTCCCCAGATAATTCCCCACTATTATTGAACCAAAAAACTCTAATATTACTTGATGGGAAAAACAAAATAAAACTCTTTCCCCAAACATCAGTCATGCCCAATGAGAATCAACAGAATCAGACAATTCACATACAATTTAACATGATTTAACTCTTAATTAACAACATCCACCAATAAGAGAAAATGCACTGCAACAAAGCTCATAAATTACAATATAAATATATCAAGAGCTCATAGATCTATGAATCCAAGGATCAATCTTTGTAACAATCAATTTCCAAAGGCTTTAGCCAATGATGCCAGAGATTACAAAGCACGCAGCTCTGTCAACATGAAAACCAATCGAAAGCATGAATTTTCATTATGGAACACGAGAATACTGCACATCAGATCAGATACCAACACTTAAACCTATCAACGGTCCCTCCAGCACAAAGCTCAGCCCAACTAAACAAGAGGAAGGCACTCCATGAAATTAAACAAGCAAGCCACCGTTCTAACCGAATGAACAAACAACTTTACAATTGACAACCGCAACCGAGCAGCGGAAAATAACTCTATATCACAAGCTTATTTATTTTTCAGCTTCCTTGGGGGAAACATTTGAGACTGGCGTTAGAGACTCAAAAGATTTTCACGGTCATGATATCTTCTTATAACTTCTTACACTGAAAGCTACAATAGCATTTCTGACCTCTAACGCTATTCCCAAAAGGCTCCTTAAATAGATTTGTATAGCGAGAGCTCTGAGTATATTATACAACCATTGGCATTTACGAAAGCATTGATGTCCATAAAGAACGTGCCACTAATATCATCACACGTAATGGCCAGGAAAGCGTCCGATCAGTCTGCACTGTTCTGGAAGCAAAGACAAGATTACTTGCCCATTCAGCGGAAAGAACTCACCATCAATGCCACACCCATTATGGGAGTACTTTCCTGCCTTGATCTTCAACGATTTCACCTGCAATTCAAACTTTTTTCAGATTGAAATGACCCGTGATTTGAATTTGGAAACTGAAATACGAACCAAAATAAACATTTCTGAGAAGCACATATTTTATATAGGATGGGACAGAGAATATCAGACAGAATCATACCTTAACGTATTCCACATACGGCAATTGAATATGTTTACCCAACTGTAAAAGCAAGACAAATCTCAATAGACGCAGTCGCCCACTTCCATGAACTAAGATCAAATCCATTGTACCATCATCATGCTCAGCTCTTGGTGCCACTACCTGAGAGCTCTGCACTGTCCTGCATGCATGATTGGATACAATTATGCCAAGGAATTGACCTTTACTTGCAATCCATTTATCTTCAAGCCTGGGTATAGCTTCCTTCTTAACATCCAAATCAACATCATCAACCGGCCCTGGCAACTCAATTGGATTTCCCCCATCCCAGTTAGCCTCAGTGTCCCACTTTGGCTCTGCATCCCATATTGGACCAGGATCAGATAATGTTGACGATATGTCTTCCCTGTCATTCGCCCCTGCATTTCCCCATGAGCATCTTGATGGATCATTTGCAGCTGTAAGAGCAGCCCATCCTTTATCTGTCCTCGACTTTGACCTGGTCCTAGGCCAATTAGGAGTTTCTGACAGTGGTAATTGAGGGTGAATCACTTCAGGCTCTGCAGGAATGTTACTTCTTCCAGATGACAAACGCTTTAACTTTGGGTCTAGGGCACGCACATATTCAGATGGTTCTGTGCTGGCATGATTACTACTACAGGTTGTGTCCAAGTCAGCACCAGATATTCCACTGGGTGTCATTATTGAGTCGATACTAGATAGACTTGAGGCCCTAGGAAAACCATCTGTAGTTGATCGTCTCATCACATCAATATACATATCTGACATATCCACTACTTCTCGGTCCTCCTTTGCAGCTGGGAGATACTCAACCTCATAGCTATACTTTGGCAAACATATAAACTTGAAAAAACCAGCAACGAAATAACGCAAAGGGCCAAAACGTTTCTGGTATTTCTCAGAAAGTTCCAAGACTGCAGCACGAAGAGGCAAAAGAAAAATTATGATCATTGATGGATAAGAATGTCAAGAGAGGCAGTGTTGAAGGGTGTGGTTGAGAGCTGTGTAAGACAAATGTGTTCAGCCCAGCAATACTGAATCAGCATTCACAAGAAACCTTATGCATGCAAGAACCTACACTTGGCCAACTAGAAAGGTCGACCTTGAATGTTATCATCAAACACTTAGAAACTAAACCACTGAAATACCACACCACCCAGCAATAAATCTTACCATCACTAACAAAGCCAAAGTAGGACGCCGTTGTTCCAAAGTGAATAACACCAGTCTGAATCCACTCAACAGCAAAGACATCAGTGGCAGTAAGACCACCCTGAACTCAAAAAATATACAAAGTATGAGCAATAGGTCATGTTTGGAGAAGAAGAAAAAGGTAAGGATATATTAGAGAGCATGTAAACAAACTGTTACATGAAAGAATTAGACAAAAGTACATGAAAATATCACCATAAAGTATAAGCTTGATTCACAAGCAAACACTGACTGATGCATGTGTTGCAGAAAAGTACAAACTAAATTCCAGCAAAGCAAAAGTTTCAGCCGTGCATCAGGGTGCTATATCTAGTTTTAAGTTGCCAGTATAACTGTATTAAATATGTTCCAAGACAGAATTGTCCTACACTAACTGAAAGTTTTGACTTAGATAGAGAGCAAAAGAGAGGGGGGGGTAATCTGCCCAGAATATCCTACCTTTGCAATAGCTAATGCAGCAGAAATTGGATCTCTCACTCCAAGAACAGTCCAAACCAAAGAGTTATCAGAACCAGCGGGTATAATTCCAATAGGAATCGAAATTCCTTCTTTTTGGTTGTCTCTTCTAAGTAAGCCATTTAGAACCTGGAAACAGCAAGTAAGAATCAAGAACAAGCAGAAATCACCATAAACGTAAGGAAAATAGCAATCTGAACAAATGCATCATCTCAACTGTACACTAACAAGACAATGGAAACAGAATTGACAGCTCTGATCAATGAGATAAACCTGCCCCACTTCTTGGCACAATTAATCCACAATGTGGCAGCAGATTTTCTACCAGACCGCCACTGAAAACTTAACAACATACATTTAGCAAAGAATAAACACATAACACTGAAGTCAAAGACATGAAGCATGAGCAGGATCTGTAATGTTCGCAGCCTATCCATCAACATTTTAGTGTTCAAGACATGAGGTGTAGTTGTATTGGAGCCGAAGTCATTCATATTTTATCACCCAAAAAAATTAAAAGAACCTTTTACACCAGACAATTAAATATACAGATCAAATGTCTTAAAGAGTTTATTATCAAACAAAATCCACCAGCAAGATTTTGTTATCCAGATTAGAACGAATTTCAAACTCCCAACCTAAAAAAAAGGTCAGCAGTACAGTGATTCACAAAAATAAGAGGTGGGGAAGCACACAGCCTGCCAAATGTCAAAAAGCTTATAGATTTGACAGCCCAGCCCATCAAGGTAAAACTATTCTAGCAAACCTTAACAACCTTCTTGCAAAAGAAAGAGAACAGATAGAAACTCAATAAAAGATGAATGAAACAGATCAACATTAACCAAAAGCAGAAGGCTAACCTCATTGATAATCCCATCACCCCCAACACATATTATCCCTGTAAAAGAAGAAAATATGTGCAGACATTATCTCAAGGATCGTGTTTCCAAACTTTTTGAAGTCAACGGCTATCATGTCAATCAATAAGAAATGCTATATAAATTCAATGATGCAAAAAAATCCTACCATCAGGACATGTGCTGATATCAACTGTGGAAGCCAATTTTCTAGCATGGCCAGCAGAAGTTGTTTTGACTACTTCCAATTTGAACCCTGCAAGCTGCCAAAGTGTGCATACAGATAATGAACAAAAATGTAAGAAAAACATAACCATCCCTTGCCAATGTTAAAGATTACATAGAATCAAGAAGGGGGGAAAGGAGTTCTGATTTGGAAGGACGAAAAAGATATGTTCAGTTTAGTATGAACTACACTCCAAGCGAGGCAAAAACATGAGCAACTGAAGGCCATTCAAAAGCAAGGTTTCTCTCATACCTTAAATAAGGGTTCAACACTTTGGAAAACCTTAATGGAACGGCCACGGCCTGACCTCGGGTTTAATATAACAAGCATTTTCTTTGGATTTTTGCACTTGAACAAGAGTTCAGGAGGAGTATCTATTGGGAACACCAACTCAGACGAAGCTTGCTTCTTTGAAGAAAGTAATGGGTGGGGCAAACA
>JBBYHH010309300.1:0-12466 GCA_038382905.1 Daphne laureola
ACAATCCCATATTGTGAATCCATGCTGACATGTGCATATGCATGTACACCTACAGAGCCTGACATGATTGACCACCTTCAGGTCATGACTGCTGCTGCTCACACAAACATAAAGGAGATAACCGTTAGACATTTCATTAGTACTCATCCAGTAAATCCAAAAAATCCATTCCTGTTTCAGAATCAGAACCATATCAGAACATTTCTCTATCGAGATCACCCCAGACCCATAATCAAAAATCAGAATAACATACAGAGATAATTTGTACCTCAATACTAAATCACAGAAAATGACCAATGGAATCTACTCCGCGGTCCTAGAACCAGAAGCTCCTGAAATGATATAAATATAAGGGGTGAGTTCCCGAGAGAACTCAGTAAGGGCTGTTGAATAGTACCTGCAAAGACAATGTTAGCATGCACAATATGCAATATACGGTGCAACCTATATAAAAATCATGAATGTATGATATGCATTGCACAGATCCTTTCCATTACGACGGCCTTCGATGGTAGTGTTTCAACCAATCGAAGTTCAGAAAAGACATAACAGAACAGAACATGATGCGTAATACTAGCACGGGTGTATGTCCCTGTAACCGTCATCCGAACAGACAGAATCAAAATTCATCAGTTCACTGACATGAGCACACAGATCATGATCATGGAACCTAGTACATCTGTATCGATCACTAGGTGATCGTAGAACATTGTCAGGGGAAGTTGCAAGTCCCGCACATGGAAACGCTGCACACCTCTAATCATACCATGTAGTTAGTCTCGGGAGTCACCGGGCCCCACCCTCGACCTGAGGCTAACTTCAACCAACCCAAATTGTATTGAGCATCCCAGTAATGCATATTCAAGAAGGTTGAGCCCTTACCTGACAATCCGTGACAATTACCGTGCTTTACTGAGGCAACCCGATCGACTCAAAAATCTGGCAGTATTCTTACCGTGTTTCCGCTGCCCAGATAGAAGACATAGTTGAACAACCAAACTTCAATAGAAACAGAATACGAAAACCATCAATCAATCATAATCCATCACATAAAGAAGCTTACTTAAACTTCACCAGAATCAGCCATATCAGAAGAAAATGATCAAGAATACATATTGATACCAAACATACTTATAACATTTCAGCAACACAATTCCTATTCCATTGACCAACATTCATTACAGAAAGTGTCTCCTGACACAATGCTGAAAATTCGGGCAACATAATCCAGGAGGGCTAACCCCCGCAGAACATTTCCAGACATTCATATAATATCATAGAAGCTCAATTTCATCTCAGATTCTATCAACCATTATCTCTTTCTTACATTCTGAATTTCAGCCAGAAAAGGATATCGGCCAGACGGCCGTTTCTTCATCAATTAACCAAAAAAATAGGGTTATTAAACATCCTTAATTCATATTATACCATCCTACTTCCACAAACATCAGAAATACATAGTTCCATTTTGTTCTGAAATGCGGTCGAAACAGAATATAGTTAACCGTGAAGAATCATAGATAACTTCAGTTACAAAAGTTACTCAGAATCATCAAAATAACAATTTAGTATAACCATTCCATCACATTTTCCAATAATCCAGAAATTACCAAATTAGCCCTAATTTCAGGACACAAATCAGACAAGCATAGAAGGGCGAAATGATAACATCCCAAGTACAAAAAGTGTAGCTAAGATTCCATACTACACTTTAGTAATACTCTTTCAACCTATCTCAAACACATCATAACCTAGGTCCAATTTCAGACGGACTTACAGAAAAATCCAGAAGAGTTTTCCCAGAAATTTAAACAGTACTTCAGAATACACACAAATTCAACCTTACCTTCGGTAAAAACTTGAAGAAATCGGAAGAATTCATCATGCTTCAAATTCAAACCTAGAGAGAGAGAGGGAGAGGGAGAAAGAGGGAGAAAGAGAGCTTTTCAACAACCATACTCTGTTGCATAAGAATCTACACAAAAAACTGAGCTTATGTCTCAATTTTCTCGCAAAACTCTTGAGATTTGCTGAAGGAGCTTAACGAGTTCATCAATGGTGAAAGAGGGATGAAAGAGACAAGGGAGAGGTAGAAGATGAAGGTAGAGTCGGTTGGATGAATGATGTAGAAGAAAGAAGACAAAAAAGGTAATTTTTATTTTTTTATTTCTTTTCTATTTCTTTTTCTTTATCCCTTTTTGTCTTTTTCATCCATATCTCCACCCTTTTTGACTCATGGAGGCTGCTTTTGACCCTTCTAGAAATGAGGGTCACTTTTCCTAATTTTCCAAAATAACCATTTTGCCCCCCAAAGTGAAATTTTGCAAAATGTCCTGTAATGGATTATTTGACATTCTAATGCCAAATCTCACGAGAACAGACGTCAATGGAGTCCCGGAGTACCAAAAAATGTGTTCTGAACATGGATGATGAAGTTTCGGTGGCTGCAGAATTTTGCCATTTTTGGTGGAATGACCAGAGATTGAAGTACTAGATGCAAAACGTGAAATCCCATGGACACGAATCTCAAATGAAATCCTGGGACATGATATCTAATAGAAAATGTGCCCCGCATGTTCAAAACCGAGTCCCAGTACTAACAGAATCCGATCTCTGAATAAAATATTCAGAAAAATTATCGTCATTCTAGGGTAGACTGTAACACAATTCAAGGACGATGACCATCATCTGGTAAATCCAGTAGCTGTTCAAGATGGTTATGCAATTCTTGGTCATGTTCTAGAGTATTTGGAAAGGCATTCCTTCTCCAAAATTTACAACGAGGATCCACGTGCTCATCTAGATGATTTCTCTATCATTTGCAACACGTTGGGTCTTCAAGGCATATCTGAGGATGCAAAGATGATTGGATTATCTCCATTCTCATTGGAAGGCAGTGCCAAGAAATGGTACTTAAACCTTAATTCATCAAAGATTGTATCATGGAAAGACTTGAAGATGGACTTTCTTAAGAAGTTCAGTGATCTTGCGGAATTCTTTTCACTAAAGAGGAAAATTCATGATTTTCATCAAGGAGAAAATGACTCTATTTCCCAAGCTTGGGCGCGGTTCAAGAATCTCAATAAAAAGTACCCTCATTCGGGATTTTCAAAAGAGGAACAAGCTAGACTTTTCTATGATGGTCTCTCTCCCGCTTTTATGTATTATTTGGATGCTTCATCCGGCGCGTGGTTTCAACATAAGTTCAGTGATGACGCTTGGAAACTCTTGGATACTCTCAAATTGAGTGAAGAATACTACATTGTAGAATCATTCAAGGCTTCACTTAGAGAGAAAGGTGGAGAAATGAACAAGACCGACCTTTTACAATAGTAACTTTTGAATCTTACAAGTGTAGTCACCCAATTGGTGCAAAGTCAGAATTTCAACTAATAAGATGGTACTTCAAGGAATTCAGATCACTGCTATATGGTTAATCATGAGTCTTCACAAGTTTCAAGGGGTGGACAACAGTAAAAAGTTCAAAACAGTGAGTTAGAAATGTCTCCTAAGGCAAATGTCAGTAATGAAAAAATGGGAACTCAACCCTCGGTGGATGCTAGAAATTTTTCAAGATTTGGAATCTATGTTTGAGCGAATTATGGAAAGTGTTGCCCATCTAAAGGAATATTCCGACAATCAGATTGATCAATTATCTATGAAGTTGGATGCGGCAATTTGGAATCTAAAACATCAACTTCCACGGAGCACATTCCTACTCCAAGCATTGTTGTCCATAAGAAAATTGTTAATGAAGAAGGCTTGGATTCATGTAATGTCATTTAATTGAGAAGTGGCAAGGAGTACGAAAACCACCCGGGGGAGCCAACAAAGCTGAAAGAGAAGAAATTAGATTTTCCCACTTTCGATAACCATACATCAGTTCACGATTCAAGGAGTGAGGAAACTCTTCTTGCAAAGGAGACAGAGGTACCACAATTGAGGAAAAGAGTTCATGTTTCTACAGTGCCTACCCCTATTCCTAAACTCCCATTCCCAATAAGATTTGCAAAGCAGCATCAAGATGAGCAATTCTTGAAATTTTTAGAAATCTTCAAAAAGGTGGAGATTAACCTACCCTTCTTGGAAGTAATCATCCAAATGCCAAGATATGCGAAGTTTCTCAAGGATATAATATCCAAGAAGAAGAAAGTTTTGGACAATGAGCTAATTGTGATGAGAGAAGAGGCTAGTGTTGTGATTTAGAAGAAACTCTACCAAAAAGTCAAGGATACGGGCAGCTTCATAGTTCCATGCGATATTGGCCCGTTCCATTGAGATAAAGATTTATGTGATCTTGGCGCAAGCATCAATTTAATGCATTATTCAGTATGCAAGAAGCTGGGTTTGGGGGAAGTGAAGCCCTCTTCTATTTGTCTACAACTAGCAGATCGATCATTGATATATCCTCGAGGTATTGTTAAAGATGTTATCATCAAAGTTGGAAAATTCTACTTCTGGGTGGATTTTGTGATATTAGATATGAAAGAAGACACCAAGATATCCATTATACTTGGTAGGTCATTTTTGGCCACTTCACATTCAATAATTGATGTGGAAAAGAGAGTTTTGACTATTCAAATGAATGATGAAGAGGTATTTTTTAGCCTCGATCATTAAATGAAAACCCCACATGATGACATGCATTCTCATGTCATAGATTTTATAGCTGACTATGTGGAGGAAATTAAGGACCATTTATTATCACAAGATCCAATGAGGAGGTCTCTTCTACAAGAGAAAGATTGTTCTGATGATCAAGAAGTTGTAAGTATTATTCAAGCTCTCGATTTGGCGGAAAAGGAAAAATTCCAGCAGATGAACTATGAGGTCTTGGAGATTAAGGACTATGAAAGAGATGAGAACTTGGTGTTGAAGCCACTCTCTTGGTGTTGAAGCCACTCCCGAAAGATATGAAGTATGTATATTTGGGAGAGAATGAAACCAAGCCGGTTATCATCTCATCATCTCTTGCTCCAGAATAAGAAGAAAGGCTCATTAAGATTTTGAAAAGCCACAAGGGAGCAATTGCTTTGTCAATTAATGACATAAAGTGAATTTCACCTGAAATTTGCATGCATAATGTCTTATTGGAAGAAGATCAAAACCCTTACATTGATGCTCAAAGAAGATTGAATAAAAAAATGAAAGAAGTGGTGAAGGCCGAGATTTTAAAAATATTGGATGCAGGAATCATTTACCCTATATCGGACAACGAGTGGGTTAGTCTGGTTCATGTCTTACCAAAGAAGGGAGGAATCACCGTTATTCAAGACGATGACTTGGAATGGATAGATACTCGACTTGTTACAAAATGGATAGTTCTATATGATTTTCTCAAGGTAAATAAGGCTCCTCGGAAGGATCATTTCCCACTACCATTTATTGATCAAATCCTCGATCATCTTGCGGGACAAGACTATTAATACTTTTTAGATGGTTATTCGTGCTATAAATATATTTACTTAGCCCCAAAAGATCAACACAAGACTGACTTTAGAAGTTCTTGGGGAACATAAGAATCTAGGAGGATGCCTTTCAGACTTTGAATGTGCCCACAAAATTTCAATGATGTATCACAGCCATCTTTGAGGATTTTATTGAGAAATGCATGGAAGTCTTCATGGACAATTTTTTGGTGTATGCGAAATCATTTGATGCTTTCCTTGAGAATCTTGACAAGGTCCTTCAAAGATGCGAGGACACAAATTTGGCTCTCAATTGGGAGAAATACAATTTTATGGAAAACATTCCCCCACCGACAATTATGAAGGGGATAAGAAGCTTTCTTGGGCATGCCATATTTTACAGAAGATTTATCAAGGATTTCTCCTGCATTTCTAAGCCACTGTGTAACTTATGGGAGAAGGATGTGCCATTTGAATTCAATGAGAGTTGTCTCTATGCATTCCATTCCTTAAAGGATAAATTAGTATAAGCCTCGTTGGTTGTAGCGCTAAATTTGGATGAACCATTCGAAATCATGTACGATGCAAGTGACTTTGCAGTAGGTGTAGCGCTAGGACAGAGGAAGGACAAGCTTTTCCAAGTCATTTGTTATGCAAGTAGAGTGTTGGATGGCGCACAACAGAATTATACAACCACCGAAAAAGAATTACTTGTCGTGGTATTCTCTTTGGAGAAATTCCTATCTTACATAGTGGGCTCTAAATTCATCCTCTATACAGATTACACAGCCATTAGATTCTTGTCAACAAAAAAGGAAACGAAAGTGAGATTGATGAGATAGATTCTCCTTCTACAAGAATTTGATTTAGCGATCAAAGATAAAAAAGGATAAGAGAATGTTGTTACTGATCATTTGTCTCGATTGGAGAACATCCTGGAAGGAAATGAAACACCAATAAAATATTTATTTCTGGATGAACATGTTTATGCTATAGAGAAGAAGAACCAACCTTAGTATGCTGATTTTGAAAATTTCTTGGTGGGAAAGGTTCTTACTCATGCCATTAGATGGCAATAAAAGAAAAAATTCAGATATTATTTGAGGCATTATTATTGGGAAGAACCTTACTTGTTTAATATGTGTCCCGACAAGGTTCTAAGAAGATGTGTTACAAGAGAAGAAGGCTTGGATATTTTAAAAGGATGTCATGCTTCAGAGTGTGGAGGCCATCATGGCCCAGGCAAGACTGTTTACAAGGTTAACCAAGAGGGATTCTATAGGCCTTCGATTGTTAAGGATACTTATACCTTGCTTAATTCAAGCGATTGATGCCAAAGGATGGGAGGTATATCAAGGAGGAATGAAATGTCTTTGAAGCCAATTTAGGAAGATGAGCAATTTTATGCTTGGGGTATTGATTTTATCGGCCCATTTCCACCGTCAAATGGAAATCAGTATATCTTGCTTGCAGTTGATTATGTGTCATAGTGGGTGGAAGCAATCGCTACTCCGAGCTGTGACGTGAAGATGGTTTTGAAATTCTTGCACAAGAACATTTTATCACGTTATGGTGTCCAGAAGACTTTGATAAGTGATGTGGGCAACCACTTTGTCAACAAATTGATCCAAAGGACTTTATAAAAAAATTGATTTTTGCATAAGATTGCTCTTGCTTATCATCCAAAAACCAACGGGTAAACATAAATATCCAATCAGGAGATAAAGAAAATTCTTGAGAAGACGGTTAATCCGAACCGAAATGATTGGTCACAGTGGCTGGATGAAGCTTTATGGGCATACTAGACAACATACAAAATGCCGTTAGATGTCACCATTTCGGTTGCTCTGTGGAAAGCCATGTAATCTTCTGGTGGAACTCGAGTTTAAATCCCATTAGGCGATCAAGAATCTCAATTATGATCTCAACGTAGCTAAAGAAAAGAGAATGATTCAGTTGAATGAACTTGAAGACCTCCGACTATACACTTATGACAATGCCCTCATCTATAAAGAGAGGACAAGGAAATGGAATGACAAGAAAATTTTGGGAAAAGACTTCCGACCTAGTGAAAAAGTATTGTTATACAACTCCAGATTGAATCTTTTCCTGGGAAATTTGAAATCCAGATAGTCAGGACCATTCCAGGTTATACAAGTATTTCCATGTGGTGCGTTGGAAATATTGAATCCAAGGGACAACTCCACATTTAAAGTCAATGGCCAGAGGTTGAAATATTACTTTGGGGAGGATCATCTGAAGATTGGTTATATGGAGCTTTTTAAAGCTCTACCATTTGAATGACGATCCTCCATCCCGAGCCAAGAGCTTAAAATGTGGCGCTCCTTGGGAGGTAACCCAAGTGCAATTAAGTACCTTTCCTATCACTCTTTCCTTTAATTTCTTTAAGTTATTTAATTTAATAAAACTTGGTGCATTGATGTTCTTTGTGTTAGAAATGGTAGGGGATTCACCTATTTTTCAGGAAAACAAATGGTTCTGAGCACCTATAAGGAAGGTTGATCCAAGTACAAAGAGAAAGGATGAATTTCAGGACAATGGCGTGACCCCATCCACACGATGAGAAACTCACGCGATGATCCTGGAGCTAAGGGGTTTTGACCGACCCTCTTACAAGAGTCCTACCGTCGCGCCTTGCTAAGGAGCCTGGTGCCATGCTAACGGCGTGACACTCATTACCCGACTGAGCGGGACCTTGCATGAGGGTCCATAATGGCGCAACCCTCCTACCATAATGGCATGACCCACCTTGCGCGACCCTCGAGTTACAACTTAAGGGAGGGCCGATCATCTTCACCAATACTTAGAAGAAAATTTCATGAGTTTCTGCGAGCATACCTTCGTGAACCACCATCACTCTGCATCCAAGTTCTTCATCATTTCACAAAAATTCCATTTTCCTACTTTTCAGGGGTTTTGAAAACTATTTACTTATTTTGCAAGAAAACAATGAAAAGTTATGTTTAACCTAAAAAGATAAAAACTAGATGCTTATAGGGCGTGTTAAAGATTCCAAAACCATCAAGAGGCATATCATTTAGTCCCCACATGATGTATATGAATTCCCCCCAAACCCAATGTATAACATATGTGCAGATGTATGGAAGGGAAGTAAAAAGAGAGACTAGAAAGATATTACCTCATGTTTCTGATGAAAGTATGGGCATCTCATGCAGGCCAGAACATCCAATAACTGAAGAGTCAAGTCATATGTATAAACATGCTCTAGAGTATTGAAAAGATGTAAAAGGCAGAAAGGAAGACTCTAGAGAAGATGGGTTGTGACTTGCATTTAAAAATGGAAATGCTAAGATAATTTGAACACAAGTCACACAAAGGCCTGGTATCTGGTGTACAAATGAGCATGCTCTTGAAATGTGTGCGAGACATGATGCAAGAAAAATATGCAAAGCATGTATGAAGCAATTATGTCATGTGGAACTGTAACATGTCATAGAGTATGTAAATCAGGTAAAGATCATCACTAACACCCTTGATGATCATCAATCAAGGATGCAAGTGTAGTGTGAAAGTACTCTATAGCTGAAGTTTCATGACACAAACTCATATGCAAAGTGTAACCATGCTCTCTCAACTAGCAAGTGAATGCACAAAATGTGGAACAAGTACATTATACATGCTCATCTTCACTAAACAACAAGATGGATCATTCACAACAAAAGAAGCATAATGAGGCCAAAGACACTAAATCATAGCATGAAGTGTTTAGTCTTATCATTTAAGCTCAAATGATGGATATTACCTTGTTTTCATCCAATAAGAGCTAAAGACTTACAAACTTGTCTTGACCTTTGATGGAGATGAATGATTGATGTTCAAAAACTTGTGTTTGCACCACTAAAATCTTGAGTGTTGGAGGAATCTTTGAAAAGCTCTTGAAAATGGGGGAGAAATTAAAGAAGTTGCTCACTGGTGTAGACTAGCATGGGGTTGAGGGTCATGCTGTAGGGTTGCACAAAAGGTACTCCTCATCCCAAGAAGGTCGTCCAAGGTAATGTGCCATCGCACAAGGAGGGTCGTGAGGTAGAGGGATCGCGACATCTTGGGGTCGCACTGAGCATTTCTTGCCCATGGGTTGCATAGTAGGGTTACGTAAGGATCACACCTTACTATCGCGCATAACACTACAGCTATAGGAACCTCATGCCAGGGGTCGCGCTAGGGGGTTACGATGAACCTGACAGAAGTTTCTCTATTGTTTTGTTCCTCAAATTTCTCCCAAATGTTGGTCCCTCAACCTCTTTAGCATTTAAGACCTTGGCCTTTGAACTTCAAAATTCAACTTCCCAAACTACATCAATCCAATTTATTTATAATGAAAAGCAAGAAAATAAACAGGATATACACTAAGATGATTGAAAAACACACAACATACAAATTCGCTAAACTTTCACTTGCTTCCCCGACAACGACGCCACTTTGACGTTAGGCTTTTTGGTATATAATGTAATAAAGCACAGATTCAAGAAATAACAATCAAATACATTTATAATCACCTCATTTTAGCCCTAACAATGTCTTATCATAGTACAGTGGCTCAAGAATGAGGCATTGAGCCGAAGAGAATCAAGCGTTTAATGAATTAGCATGCTATGTGTGTTATTCATCATGAAATGAAATGTGTGTTGAGTGTCAAAACACGCACACTTTTATGTGACTTTTTCATACAATTCATACATCTTTCCTTGTAAAAACTAGATCATTAGTGCATATCACTTGTTATCTTTGATTATTTTGTAGATGCAAGGGTGCAAGGTAAATTGGAGCTAAAATAAGGCAAATAGGAGGCTCGGGTCAAATGAAGAGGATTTCAAGTCAAATGGGAGTTGAAGGCAATTTTCATACCTTCAAGAGCATATTAGCACCGCCCCAGAGTCATGGGTCACGCCAGGCATAACTAGCCAGCGCGACCGTAGACCTCCATGCAAGTTAGAGAGCTTCAGTGGAGCATAGGTTCGTGCCTTTCATTCAGAGTGACACGACCTCAACTGGCGCAACCCTTACATGATGCATGAACTGAAGGACTCCAAAATTGGGATTTCCTTGAATTTAAATGGGCCAACCCATGTTTTTATGCCAAATATACCCTTAATGAACCATTTTTGGGTGCCCAATATGTCTAGGGGCAATTTAGGATATCATTTCACTATAAATAGACCTTTTTAGGGTAAGTTTAGATAGAGAAGATCAGGGTTTCAGGATTGGCAACAACTTGTATTCTTCTCCATTTACTCTAATGGTTGAAGGTTCCTTTTATGGTGTTCTTGAAGATTTCTTCAAGATTACTTCATTAAAGGTTATCTATTCTCCTCTTATTATCTGATTATTATGTGTACTCTCTTGATCATGTTGATTGTTATTGTTAGCATGAGTTTTAGTGAGTAGGTTTCTATAGTCTTTTAGGGTTTGCTTAACAAGGGGGCTAGCTATCATCTATCATATTGTTTGATGTTTAGATATTGATTCCATGAGCTATTTCTACACTTTTGCAAGCTGGATGATTGATCACCATGTTAGTATGCCATCTAGGTATTCGAGAATGATCACAAGAGGGAAGTTGTTGAGTTAGACTATAGGAATCTATTGATTGGTTAAAGTGGAGTATGAGAGGACCCATGGATATCGATTGGTGATGTTACAGTCCACCCCAGGATGTTGGTATTTATTCGGAATATTTTATTCGGGAACCAGATTTTATAGTGTCGGGACTCTATTTTAAGCATGCAGAGCACATTTTCTGTTAAGTATGATGTCATAGGTCTTCAGTTAATCTTTATTTATGCAGGAATTCACATTTTGAATTGGTATGAGAATTCTGGGCTATTTTGCCAAAATTGACCGCGAAGGGCAAAACAATCATTTTTTAAAATTGGAAAAAATTGGAATTATGTTGGATACATAATGTTATACCATAATTAAGATCAGTTAAGTGACTTATGGTAACTGGAATGGACATGAGATGGGAAGAAAACGGAAAAGAAATGGGTAAAATGGTAAAAGTGTATATATTAAGGTTAAAATCTTATGAAAAATCATAACATTACAAAATTCACTTTCTCTCTCCTATCCACCCATAGATGGCGGCCTCACTCCCTCTCCTCACCAATGTTCATCATCAAATCTCTACCAAACCTTCACCATTTCGCTTGTAATTTTGAAGGTGAAGCTTGATTCATGTGGGATTCATCCTAGAAGTCAGATTGCACAAAGGAAACACTCCATTTCTCCTCTCCTTGAGCATGGCCAAAATTCTTGGATGAATATGGGTGAAGGATTTCTTCAATTTCTTGAATAATTGTGAATGTAAGCATATTTTAATGTTGAATTTGAAGTGGAAACAAGGTTTACTTCATCATTTCTTCATGAATTTGCAAGAATCAAGCTAGGGTTCATGATGTGTTCTTGAACTAAATTTTTAGGAAGCTTAAATTGATACATAATTATTGTTCTTGGGTGGTATTAGCGCATGTTTAATACTTGGAGTATTGGTTAATTCATTATGGATCATTGAGCTATGATTTAAGGGCTAAATTTTGAGGTGGAGAATCAAAGTGTACAATTGAGCTTAAGTAAGGTTTAAAACAAGTTCTAGAGATGTTTTTAAGCATCTTTAATGTTTGGAAGAAGTATTGAATCATTGATTAAGGCCACGGTAAATTATAGTCAAACTTGGCCAAATTTAGTTGAAGTTGATCAAAGTGTTGAATTGTGTTGAAGTAAAGGTTGAATTGTGTTATTGGGTTGTTATTGAGTAACTTTAATGCTTGGAATAAGTTGAGAATCACATGGGATGGTATTGATCTTAGTATGGCCGAATTGTATGTTGGATTTAAAAAGTGTTGATTCAATGCTAATGGTATGAATTGCTATGGATTAGAGGTGTTTAGGGGCTCCTAATTTAGTTTAAAATGTATGAAGAAAATTTTGGATGGTTGGTATTTGATGTTGAAGATTAAGGTTGGTGTTTATTGTGTAAAGTGTTCATGGATGATGTTATTTAGTTATGTAAGGCCCTA
>JBBYHH010309411.1:0-12466 GCA_038382905.1 Daphne laureola
ATATTTTAGGTTTAACTTTACACTCAATCCGTGTCATTTTTACACCTGAAACATAATCAGAAATGAAACCTAATGACTAAGTTGGTATAATTTCGAAAATTCAGTAATTTATTCGGTTGAATAAAAAATTTAATAATCATTTCGTGATAAATTGAATGGTTCAGAGATTTGTTTGTGTTTTTTGTCATGTTAAATTATGGGTGCAGCCATAATACTCTAAATTTAATTATTGTATTATCGTAATTCATTTTTAAGAATTTGTATTAATAAGATTTAATTTTTCTACATTTTTGGTCCCGTTTCTAAACTTTTGACAAATTCACCTTTTTAAATAAATGATTCAATAACATTTATAGTTTAAATTTTTCTTATCAATCTATTTGAACCCTAGAGTTTTATAACTTTAACGAAACTAACCACCTAAGCCTCTTCTTTCCGCATCTCTCCCTCTACTCACCTAAGCCTCTTCTTTCCCCATCTCTCCCTCTACTCAGAACTCCCACCACTCCTCCACTTTCCCTCAAATTCCCATATCTGGAGATGAATCGAGCTGAAGCTAATGCATTGTTAGAGATCGCAAAGGTGGACCGGCAGAGAGGGAGGGCGGATTTATGACGGGTCCGATCTGAGCACGTGAAGAAACGATTGCAACAATTCTCCGGTGGGTCCAAGTCCAACGCAGGTAAACAGCGCTCCGGCGGCGTGCTCCTGCACTTTACCCATTAGATTCTCTCTTCATGAGTTACTACTCATAGCCATAGATTCCTTTTGTTTAATCAATCAAGCCATTGAAACTCACGAACAATAGCGGATCTAGGATTTAGAAGTTACGTGAGCGAAAAAAATAATAAAATAATATGTGAATTTTTTTATAAGTTAAAACACAATTCTTACATACTATTTATCATAATTTTATCAAAAGAGAAAAAATGTTAGATTATTGGTGGATAAACTAGTATGTGGAAAATAATTGTTGAGCTATGGATGAGTATATTGGATTCTTTGCTAAAATATTTACTCAACGTACGAGAGCTGGGTACGCCTCCATCCTCATCCGCCTCTACTTACGAACCGAGTTTGAACATTGAATAAGTCAAGCTCCAGCCGTCTTTCTTGAGCTCAAATTCGAGCTACCTCTCACAAACTCGAATTCAAACTCAAACATATGATGTTTAGGTTCGTCTCCGCTCATTTACAAATGTAGATGATAAAGCTTTAATTCTATTAGTCTTCTAAATTAGGTCAATTAACGGGAGAAGTGCAACTTCAGTCTTATAAATTTGGAAATTCTAACGTTTCGGTCCTAAATGTTTGCGAGTTAACAATCAAGTCCTAAAATGTTAAGAACCGTAGCTCATTTCAGTCCTAAATTAACGGAAATCATCATTTGGCTAACTGAACGTCCATGTGGCATTTAACGGTATTAATATTACGGACATGGAATGCCTCAATAAGATAGAGGACTTAATTGTTAAAAAGCGATGTGGCTAATAGCTTGGGGAAAATTACTCCATCTTCTCCATATCTAAATCGAGCATCATTGTATCAGGCCCAATGCTGCTTCAACCGTCACCTGCTCAACGTGCAAGGTGCAGATCGGCAACCATCGTCTTGGGTCTATATGACCGACGTCCTCCACTTGCAGCTCCAATCGTCGACCTAACGTGCGCGGTCTGAATTCTCACCATTCCACCAGACCTCGGTCACGGCCGTCTAAAGGCAGATCTGGCTCTGCTTCGACTGGAACAGGTTGTGGCTGCATAAGACAGATCTGATTAGTGCCTCAAAAAATCAACACCGACAATTTTTATTACAGTCTACTAATTTTTTCTTGCTTAGAAATAAAATTTTGCTTTCGTCTACTAAAACAATGGAGCATGAAGTACATAATTTTATTACAGTAATAGCTAATATTCAAAACATATAAAATATTATTTGATATAAACACATTGCTACAGACCTAGGTAAAAATGATGAGAAAAATTCTTCAACCCATCCCACTTGTTGTCTAAATAAGCACATGAATGAGATTATCATCTTTTGTCAAGGGAACGAATATATTCCATCGGAATTTCCATGAAGGAAAAAATTATTGGAGAAAGCATTTGGTTAGAGTTGGGAATTTAAGTTGTATTTTTTCTCTCGAAAGAAACATGGGAATAAGTCCGGTGAACAGTCCGGAAGAGAAGTGAAAAGAAAGGAAGAAGAAGCTACTCCTAAAAAATAGAAGACAACTTCAGAAAATGGAAAAGAAGAACGAAAATGAAAAGTAAATCAGCTTGGATCTGATGGTCGACGAGCTTCAAGTGCGGAGACGAACAGAAGAAGCGTGGAGACTTTTAGTGTGATAGGATGTGGGGTGCAGCGGTGTGGGGCATCCGGATGACAAGGGAGGATGACGACTGACAAGGTAGCGGCGAGGCTGGCGGGTAGGCCTGGGAAAGAAGGGGCAATTTGTGAGATCTTAAAGTTTCGGGTGCAATTTGAAAGATATTACAAGTTATGGTTTTGTTTTGTAATTTACCCATGTCTTTTTTGTAATGCCACTTTACAAGTTCATGGACGTTCAGTTAGTCAAATGGCAGTTTCTTAGTTTAGGACTGGAATGAGTTACGATCCTTAATATTTAGGACCAAAATATTAGAATTTCCAAACTTATAGGACTGAAGTTGCACTTCTCTCGTCAATTAACTACTCCAAACCGAGCTATTCAAGATAAACAATTTTCCCTCCGGTTCTTTTTCCCGTGGACTCACACAACACAAGAGAAGACAAAAGACCTGAAAGGATGAGGAGATGAACTATATTGACTCTCGTGAGCACTGGCGATCAAATGAGGTTTTTTGCTAGAACTGCAGAAGCTTGCGTATATTGATAAGTGATAACGATGGCGGCAAATGATTTATTTTAATAGGAGAGTTGGTGGCTGCAGCTGCCATACAATACAAGCATCCCACAGGTCAAATCCAACCCTTCCAACCCAAGTAAACATTTGTTTTTGACTCGATTAACCACGTGGGCGGTTCATGTTTATCACATTTCAAACTTTTGCGTCATCCCTATGTTCGACGAAATGCCTGCGAGAGGTATCTGTTTTAAAACTTGGTTCCGGTCAGTTTAGAGAGAAGAGTTTCAACTTTCTTGCAGACATATCCTGGCCTTCTTTTGTTGGAGTAGTTGTGATGATCGAGTCCATGAAGAAGCAGGATCAGATGGTCGCTTTGCAGGCAAAGGTTTCTAGTGTTCTGACTTTTGTTCGTTATGATCAAGTAGAGAGTTCGTGATCAGGAAGCGTGTACTAGGAGTATCATAACGGATGGTTTCATTTTTTCAGGTCAGATATGTAAAACAACACAAGCGTAAGATGTCGATGAGAAAGGCTTTAGAGAAGCTAATGAAGCGCTGTGCTGTTGTGGGAATCATTACGGGAGAAGACATGAAAAGGTGTCACTGGTATGAATATAATTTAATGGAGGACACATGTATGGTGTTCCAGCTTATGCTTAAAGTAGTTTTCCTTTCTGTTATCCGGTTGCAGCTGGGTAGAGTTAGATAAGGAGTCAATTAGAGAACATCTACTTATGCAGGGATTGAAATATTGAATATACAATATGATACCTTAACAACAAAGATGATGAACATTTGTTCTCTATAATCTTCTTCTGATTATAGCAGTATCTCTGCAGGAGTTGTACCTTCAGTTTTGCCTGCTATAAAGGGAAGGTCATCTTAGGTAGACCTTCACTAGACCTTGTAACAGGTGAAACTTCATGCCTTCTTAACCCGTTCCATTTCCGCTGTACTTAATCAGCGTGTTTCTGATGTGCCTCACTTCTACAGATCTCAGGTTGAGGAGGAGTCTGCAATATTATCTCCCGAGCAAAAAATTTACTGAATTGAGAGACTCTAGAGCAGCAGAATTTGGGCGAGATGCTTCATACAGTGCCTGGACAGACCAAAGTGTCTCAAGCTGCTTGTTTGAAGAGAAAAAAGTGTCTACCATTTCACCAGAGATGTCCAAGGATAGTCTTGGTTGGCCCTTACTTCTTGGTAAAAAGAAATCAAGTTTGCAGCATTCACAGAATGATGAGACTAGAGTATCAACCTTGGCAAGTGTCTTGGCTGCAATTGTTAGGAAGGTATGTTTGCGTCCAAATAGAATTGCTGTTAAATTTGATGAGGACAGCCAAGGTCCAAGTCGGTGTGCCCGTTCTCTTAGAGGACGAGCTCATGCTCATGGCAGGAAAAATGAAGTGTTGAAGGGAAGAAGATGCTTCAACAAAACGAGGAACTTGGCTCATGGATATAAAGTTCCCTCAGGCTTCAGCAGTATCAATGCAGAAGTGTGTCCATCACCAGCACAAAGGAAGCTGATAAACAAATTGAGGTCCTGTGGTGCCAAGAAATTTGGCTACAATGAGCTTATGATAGCAACTGCTGCATTCTCTTTAGGTTAGTATATGAAATCAATCTCTCAACTCACAGATGAGGCACTTAACGTTTATGATTTTGTGATGAAGTTTCTAAATCTGCTGTTAATTTGTTCTGTTCTTGTTTTTCTCCATGTGGCAGAAAACTTGATTGGAGAAGGAGGATGCAGCAATGTATACAAGGGAGTCCTTCCCAGTGGCAAATCTATAGCTATCAGAATTTTGAAACCATACAGGGACGCTTCACATGACTTCTATATTGAAGTCAGCATTGTTTCTGCGTTGAAGCACAAAAACGTTAGTCCTCTACTTGGTGTATGCACTGAGAACGGGCATCGTATTTCAATATATGATTTCTTCCCCAAAGGGAGTTTAGACGAAAAGCTTCATGGTAATTGTTCATCGGTGGATGTTTTTTTGCTCTAAAATTTGATTGACATGAGTTAAAAAAATAAAAAATAAATATACTTTCTGAAAACAGGTCAGCATGGAAGTGATGTTATGCAATGGGATGCTAGGTTTAAACTGGCTGTTGCAACTGCAGAGGCTCTTAATTACCTGCACAATGAGACCCCATGTCCTGTTATCCACAGAGACATAAAACCTTCCAACATTCTACTCTCCAATGATCTTCAACCTCAGGTGAACTTTGCAATCTCTTTGACCTATGCAATTCTTTAACATGCGTCCAATGAATCTTCTGCATTACCAGTTTTGTCTGTGATAAGTTCTCATGGTCTCACATTTCATTTCAGCTATCTGATTTCGGGCTGGCCATGTGGAGACCTGAAGATTCAAGCGATGTGATAGAGAGCACTGTGGTGGGGACCTTTGGTTATCTTGCTCCTGAATATATAATGGAGGGAAGGGTCAGTGAGAAGATTGATGTGTACTCATTCGGAGTCGTGCTTCTAGAGTTGCTATCAGGAAGGAGGCCAATCAGCAAGACGTTCTTAGAAGGCCAGCAGAGCTTGGTCCAATGGGTATAACTCTTTTTCTCAAGCTAGTTACGCAATACCTGATCTTAGATGATTAACGTTACAATCGATATGGCAGGCGAAGTCGTTGCTGGAGATGGGGAACCCTTTAGGATTAGTAGACCCAGAGTTGAATGGAAATTTCAGAGCTGATCAAATTCTCAAAATTGTTCTTGCTGGCGCCATCTGCATTAGCCAAGAACCTCAAAGTCGTCCAGATATTAGCAAGGTAAGTATTCCTCCTTGCATGTTGATAGAGGCCCCGTTTTACCTATCACTAACGTGTTGTTTGCTTCAGGTTTTAGAGCTGTTAAGAGGAGAGAGAAATCCAAGACAGTGGTATGAAGAACATGTTAACAGTCTACAACTGTCGTCATACCCAGCAGAAGATTTCCCTCCAAACATGTTTGCACAATTTGATCTCTTGTTTCCAGAGAGTGAGGCTGCCAAATCCCTAAGCAATAACGAAGGCGCCAACAAGCATGAACGCCGTCCTACCCTCAAGCTTTTGTTAAAAGAACCACAAGATTGAAACTGCTTTTGACAAGTTGAAATAACTGGTCAAATTGGGTTCCTAAAAAGGTCCTGGTTTGCTGCTGGCTCGCCTTGCAAGACAGACTTCCTACAAATGTCCAGCTGCTGTATAGAAACATTCCTCTACGGCTCTACCGTCCATAAGCTGCCCCAGGTGCGATAACTCTTTGGAATCTCTAGACCATGTTCTGATTTGGTGTTCTACTGGTAAGGAGGTGTGGCAGAAAGTCTTTTCTTGGTGCCAAGCAGGGCCTTTCCTGTCTCGAAGTTGCTGATCTACTTAAGAATGCCAAAGTTCCAGATTGATCTCGAAATCAAAACCATCGTTGGCTTGCCATTCAACAAATCTCCATTTGGTGTATACGAAAGGTTCGGAACAAGATTGACAATGGTGGTAAGGTTCAAGTCAAGCGTTGAAATTCTGTAATCGATTCAGTACCTAGCCTTTTCATGGATCTCCAATAGGTGGCTAAAATGTATGTTGATATGGGCTGATTGGGGCTTATTTTCCCAATTGGTGCGATTGGTAATAGTTGCTAAGCTAAGCTTTTTTATTTGTAATTGTTTTAAGACTTTTTTGAGCAGACTATGAACTTTCTGAGATCTTGCTCATCCTGCCGCTGCTTTCATCTTGAAAGTAACCAATTTGCTCATGGCTACAAGAGCTTCTGAATCTTACGCTGTTTGCTTGTATAATTTATATACCCTTTCAACCATTTATTTTAATAATTTTATAATATTTAATATATAATTTATTTTTTCATAAATATTTAAATATTAAATATTAAATATTAAATATTTCATATATATATATATAATAATTTAAAATTCAATTTTTTTAAATATATTTTTTTAAATTTTTTTAAAACTACTTATTTTTCATAAAATTTAAATAAAAAATACAAAAAAATTAAATGAATAAATCTTTTACCGACAAAAGAATAGTAAACATCAAATAGAGGATCCAATTTCTCGTCATATAGTCTTCGAACTTCAGTAACAATTCACTGTACAAATCAATTCCGGTTAGCTCCTCACAAAACGGAGCTAACAAAAGGAAAAAAAAAATCAGAATGGAGTTACAAATGGTAATGCAAACACATCGGCCTCGGCAAGGTAACAAGCCCGTGGAAAAATGTTTGTTCCTCCGGAGAATGATACACCATCTTGAGCGTCCACAGCTTTACGTTTACAAGTTTGATTGTCCCTCGGCAAAAGCCAGTCCAGATCACAATCAGGTATCTGGGACAATGATGGCGGTACCCAATCTTCAATCAACCTCTTGAATTGAGCTGCAACTTTTTTGTTCTTCTTACTACCAGAAAAAATAGCTTTCGAAATCTCCTCTTCGGCTGAAAAACCATGTTTATGGACATCTTCTAGCGTCTGATTTAACATACTTGTGGGAGTAGCTTCTTGTTCCACCTCTCTTCCGGATGTAGAACAGAACTGCTGCTCGTCAATGGAAAGATCAAGAACCGGTTGCTTCTTTAGGGTAAAACTAATCCTAAGTTTTTTCCCTAATCATCCAACGATCAAGCACAATAATCAGATAACAGCAAGATAGTAAATCAACTGGAATAACCTTACCAGACATTAAAAGCTACTCACCATTTCTTTCAAACGCGTTTGACGGTGCAGCACTTGCTCTTTTCCTCTTACTGCTACTATCAGAACCATCAGACAAACTGTCAAGAAGGACAGGTTGACCATGTTCTTCAGTTACAGCACTCTTTTCAGACTCGTTTTCAGTCTGAGACGGAAGATCATCCAACTTCTTGGGATTCCATGAGAAGCCATCAGTTCTCTTATCCTTGTTTTTCTTATGTTGATGTTTCTTCTCCTTCCTTTCCCTTTTCTCTTTTCTTTTGCCTGTTTCGGGCACCCTTACCCTCTGGATCTTTATCGTACCAGAATTAAGAAATTTAGAAACAGAGGGGAAGGGAAGACCACAGAACAATGACCCTTATGCAAGGAAGAACACAATGTTGGGTGGAAAACCTTCGCTTGCCAATTGCAAGCAAGTGCGACCCATAAATGGTGAGATCCACCACAAACACATACAAATACCATCAGATCTGAATCTAATCAGATGATTATCAAATATGGACCGTTAGGTTAGTATTTAGGGCCAAAAATCGGGATCCAATCAAAATAGAGAGAAAAGACAGAGAGAAACCATTTCATAAAACACATCGCATCCACAAATTTGGCGGAAACAGGCACCATAATCTGTACGAATCGATTCATGATTTGACTACGCCGTATTCATAAATAATACAAAGATTTACAAAGCTCATGACATATATTTGTCGCCTTTGTCAAGGATTTACACGTCTAACAAGATAATTACAATCACATGGCATCAAAGTCAATCAAGAAGTCGAGCATGAAACACGAAAACCAAAAACTTCTTATCTGAAGTTTCGCTCAACGAACCTCAATCGATTCGATCAAGGCCTCACCGCGCCCTCGGCGCGGTTCGTACGACGGAGGCGGGTACGGAAAGCACCTCGACATAATTTAACAGGCGGATCCAATTGGACGGAGAAGGTTTCAGATCTAGATCTTAAACGGGGAGAAAACTTCGCATCTAGGGTTAGGTTTTCTCGGCCACCAATAGAGAACGCGTTTTTGTTTACGGATCTGACGAGAGGCGTATATTTATAGAGAAAATCAACCGACCTAGTTGGGCTGCTTCTTCTAGGATTTCGTTGTGCTACCAAAATTGCCCTTGTATGCTTTCACGCGCAAATTATCGTGAGCTGTGAGAACTGCCCAGGGTACCGACTTGCATGTTGGGTTGGCCCATTGGGCCCAAACTTGCATTTTGGATTTAAATATTCAGATTTAAATACAGATTAATACCATGAACTATGATAAAATAGACGATTAAAAATCTGAACAAAAAATACTGTAAATAAGGGCCTGAGTTATTGGGGTGGTGCATATAAAACCCCGAATCAGTTGACTCGTCATGTTAGTTTAAATCAACATATTACAAAACTGGATTCAGTTCATTAGAGAATAAGACAATAAGGAAGTTGAAGACACATATGTGTGTAATGGACATCCGTAACGTGACGATTCTCTTGTTTTTCAGTTAAAAACGTAAATGTCTATAATGTCTTGTGCCGCACGTGATGAGTCAACTGAGTCGAGACCCTTATTTGCACTAACCCAATATTTCATGCCCTTATTTGCAACTTTTTTTTTCTAGGTCTTTAATCGTCAATTTTATCATAATTCAGGGTATTAATCTGTACTTAAACCAAATATTAAATGTACTACTCACTTTCACTTGAAAAGTTACTGTCCCTCCATATCTTCTATTATTACCTCCATCCCAAAAGATTTTGAGTTGTTCATCTTTTATTTGTGTTTGATTTAAATTATTATTAAAAAAAATTATTAAAAAAAATTAAAATATATACTATATTTGAATTAACATAAATTGAGAAAGTATAATTTATTAATACAGTTAATTATTTTATTAAATTTATAATTAATATTAATAAAATATAGTGGGACACAACAAGAGAAGGGATCGACAAAAAGGAACATAGGATTCTCTCACCATGCTAAAATTGCTAGGTTGAACTTTGACTTTTGAAAACCGAAAGAGTCAATTTATTTATCACATATGTGAAAAAACACTTACCTAAATATACTACTCTTTCTGTCTCATGAAAATTGTACAATTTCTTTTATTGTTTCAAGTTGTAGTATTTGACTCAAAATTTAACTAAGATAAACAGTGAAAAAAATATATCTAGAAAGTTTAGATTGCAAATTATGAGAAGCATATGAATCATTTAACTTTACATATCTATGAATTCATAAAAATAAATCATAAATTAAATACTGTGAAAATAATAAAGAAAAAATGCAATTTTCGTGAGATAGAGAGATTACTAATTAACTAACTAAACTAACTAACTTAACAAACTAAAAAATTAAGATGTCTTTCCTAGACATTCATTAAGAGAGTAAATTTGACATTTTCATATAGTTTGTAAAATACCATATATGTGGTAAAGAAGGGACTGGAACTTGAAGGAAACTGTGAAGCAGGCTATGTCCAACAGAGCCCAAGTTTAGGCCCAAAAGAGGGTGGGTCAAAAGGTTCTGAGGGCTGCTCACCTTCAGAATGGGCTCCACAAACATTATTATCACAAAAACTGAAAGCACAAGGCCATGAAGCAATTAATATGTACGTTGTCGCAGAATAAATTTCCCCCGAAACGAGTCGTCGTCTTCGCTGAGCTGACGCTTCATTCAACTGCAGAATCCGATCCAGTTGAAGAAATCTCCAGGGCCAATCGCCTCCAACAAGAGCTCCATCTCCACAATTCTTCCAGATCGCGATGCAACAGGCCGATTACAGTTCTTACTATCAATTTCCTCACAATCCCAACCCTAGCCCCAATCCCGACCCCCACCCGCCGGAATTCCACCAACCTTCATACGCATCTGCGCCACCCTACACCTCCGGCTACGCTTCCTCCGATCCGCCGCTTTACTCTCAGAACTACCGTACCTTCCCGCTCAATCCCGATCCCACTACTCCCTCGTACATCCCGCCCTCGTCGATTCCAGCTCCGCCGCTGCCGGTACCAGCTTCAATCAATATTTTTAATCCAACGCCGCCGGCGGCGGCTCCTACTTTCCCCTCATACGATTCTCATTACCAGCCGGCAGCCTCGCAGCCTCCGTATCTTCCACCGTATAATCAGCATCAAGCGGCTGCCGGTTATGCCCCTCCTCAGCCAAATTCAACACCTAGTCCGACTCCCAATCCAAATTACCATTCATCCCCGTATAGCTACGTAGGTAATTCGGTTTCCTCTGGTCCTCCTACGCATGATAACCCGTACGAGAATTCTGTGAAATTTGATCAAGGCGGTGGGTACTTTGATGACAACAAATATGGGGGAAATAGCAGGAGCAGGTCTGATTTGGTACCTGATATTTACGGGAAGCGATCTGATAGCTTTTCGAGATACGGAGATGATGGATATGGAGATGGTGTGTATGCCTATGAAGGCAAGGCCGAACCGTACGGGGCCAGGGGCACGGCTCCGAAGTCTTCTACTTGGGTCGGTTTCGATGATTATGGCCGTTCTATTAGTTTCCCTTCTGGAAAAGATTCTTCAGTAAGTTCAGCTTCGGCAAAGATTGTGAGGGCAGTGCCAAAGGCAGAGTCCCAACAGGACGTGAAAGGCGGGGTCCAGAAATTTCGTGTCAAGATATTGGCTGAAAGTGGAGGACAAAGCACCATGGATGTACTTTGTCAGGTATCTCCGTTTTGGTTAATTTCCCACAAACTCATCTAACTATGTGGTTCTGCTTTGGGAATTTATTTTCTAGTTACTATATAGCTCATTATTTGTCCTGTTTGGTTTTCTTTGCATTAGTGGAAATGAGTTTCAGCACCTCTCTTTTTGAAGTGATTCTTGGGCTCGGAATCAATATCCCAGTGAATCTGGATCTTGTTCCTTGGAAATGTAGTAACACATTGTTTCTTGTCGGTCTGTTAGATTGGTACTACTTATTAATTTACGTGATAGACTGACTTGTTACCTCAATAATGATGCAATGGCAACATTCCAAATGGTGGCAGAAGTTAGTCAATTAACTGATGATTTTTACAAGTTGCCTAATCACTTTGAAGTGAAATTTTGCTGGAAAAGTATCGAACCACCCATTTTCCATTCTCATTACTCTTTTTACATGACAAATTGATGTGTCTATATGTGCTGAAGTTGCGAGAATCGGTCTGTTCTTGAGATCATAATTGGAGTCACTTGTATCCTTGGGTCACTGCATTTTATCTTACGAGAGGCTCTGAATTTATTTTCCAGATTGGGTTGGATGGAGTTCGCATGCTTGATCCAAGCACCAGTAGGACACTAAGGATATATCCACTCGAGAACATCACCAGATGTGAAGTATTGAATCTTCTTTTCTTATATACTACATTATTGTTTGTGTGTTTTTTTTTTTTCTCATTTGTGTTTATTAATGGTGAAAATTTATCTTACAATATCTGTACAACACTAGGTAATGGACTCTTCTACACTGGCATTTTGGTCCAAGAGCTCTGTGGACATTGAACCAAGACGGATCAGATTGCAATCAAACAGTTACACCACAAACACTCTCCTTGATATTATTACTGCTGCAACTGTACAGGTTAGTCTGTAGAGCAATGTGATAGTGCAATCTGTAAGACATCTTTTGCTTTCTTAAGAATGGTTTTGGCACAAAGATTAAGGTGAATGATAATTGATGAATTTTAACATATACATGCCCCTGCCCCACAAAAAGTTAAAGAGTGAGTAAAGTGGTAGAATAGTAAAGTTAGAAGGTAAAAATTACTTAAATGGAAACGTTTCAATTATTAAGGGACAACCCGAAAAGGAAAATGTTTCAACTAAAAAGGGACAGAGGGAGTATATTTTGACATTGAGGGGAAGAGCTTTGTATGTACATATGAAATAAATTTCTGTATGAAAAAGAATA
>JBBYHH010309522.1:0-32046 GCA_038382905.1 Daphne laureola
CGCCAAGCTTCCCCCGCAACAACACTGAAACACCACCACCAGCATGAATCGAAGGCCTCCAACCGAAAATGTGGCGCCAAGGCACTTCCAAGAGCGCACTGAAGAAATCGAGCCCACCACTCTAGAAGCGAACCGCGATGACTCCCAAGCCTGACATCGGTGGAAGAGAAAGCAAGCCAACATGCCCGCTTGGCCTCACCCGCAGTGGCGGAACCAGAGTTTTAAGTTCGGGGGGATCAATAAGTGGCGAAAATAAGATTAAATGGTAACAAAAAAATGTTTGTCAAAAGATTGATATATTACTACAAATCAATACGATATAAAAAATTCACCATAAATGCATATGTTTATTTAAGAAGTTTGAACAAAACACACACTCTTTTACATCAAAAACTTGAATTAATTAATTTAGTCCAATTAAAAAATTAATTCTCAATGTATAATTCAAATGAGTCTTATATAATTGAAATAAACATAAAAATACCAATTATTTTCTCAATTAATATACTAATGTTCTTGTTAATTTGTAGAATTATGGGGGGGCATAGCCCACCCTAGACTTAACGTGGCTCCGCCACTGTGCCCCCGCGCACTTGCCCCTAAAAACCCTAGCAAAGCCATCGTTGTCCTATGACACTTCTTGACTGTGTATGAGCAAGTTAGCTATCGGTAATCATAAACAACTGAACTCTTGAGACATCATTCTGAATCTGTCTCAAACAGCGCTTTATATGTTGTTCCTCCATTAATGTTTAACCATCTATATAGAATTAACATTACCTTCTGAATCATAATCACTGTCTTCTGTAATCGCATTTAATTCATCATCTGAAAATGTCATGAACCTATCATGTAAGGTAATCATAGTAGAAAAGAGTATATATTTTTGTTTTGTACCAGAATAATTATTTTTGTCTGGATCATACTTATAATTGTGTCAATAGAATGATTTCAAAGTTACTGGATTAGTTATTATATTTGAAAAATAACCTGAAAATTTCTACAATTTGGTTAGCAAGAATGACCAGTTTCAATGCTTATCTCGGGTTCAAATACTTACCCTTTTTTTTTTTTTTTGATGAAATCAAATTTTTACCTTTAATTTTATCAAATGAATATATAATTGGCAAAAAAAAGGACACAAAAAAAAAAGGAATGGAACTTAAGAACTCTTAACTATGTAATCATTATCAGGGATGTCAATCACGCGGATCGGGGTCAGATCGGGTTGAACTAATTCCGGATCATTTTGGGTTCGGGTCGCTTCAAGTGGAGTTGGTTTTGGATCGGGTTGGGTTCGTGTCACTTGGGTTTCGAGTTGAAATGAGTTTGGGTTCGGGTCAAGTTTGGGTTATAATTCATTTGTAAATTTCATTTACGGATTACTTTAAGATGAAATCGAGTCAGGAGAGTGATTGCACAACTATACGACCATCGTTAGTGAAACTGCTCCCAAGGTAATGCTTCCATAGGTAAGTCCATTGTTCTCGAACCGATTACTAGGCTAGAGTTCGTAGGGAACCACCTCAACTCCTCTTCCCCTAAACTGCAGGCAGCAACAATGTTGAACTATTGATATTCAAACCAAATCCCTTGAGTTATTTTTGCATTCAGGTCATTTGGATTATTTTGGATTTCAAGTCATTTCGGGTTCTGGCTCTTTAGGATTTGACCTTAATCGCACTTTCTTAATCAGTTCGGGTTCGGACGAGTAGAGTTCATGCGGGTTGCTCGAGTCGATTCTGTTTTTTGACATTCCTAATCATTATATACTTGCATCCTTGCAGGGTCATGTGTGGATTCTTTACTATCTAATATCACTTTAGTGTCACAAATTCAGATAGCTAGCTTTGTTGCGCGTGTCTTTAAGGGACAGATACTTCCCTCACTTCTCTTTCTTGAAAGCAGAGCTCCCTACTCAGTTTTCCAGCGTCTCGAAATTTATTCCCCGACCAAGAATAAGTCTTACTATTGTGTGGTATTTGGATAGATATAATTTGTTCATGTCAGAATGTCTCTCTGTCTTGCATGGAAAGTGGGTTCCCGTGTTAGAAAAGTAGAAATTAATTAGAAAAACTAAGCGTAGTGTAATTAGTATTCCTACTGTAAGTTGTAGTTTGTTTGATAAGTCCAAGTCCTATTTGGATTATAGATAGTTTATTGCTGTATATATATGCATCGGCTGAAGTAATAAATAACCATTCATTCTTCTAGCATATACACTTTTCTTCTTATTATGGTATCAGAGCAGGTCAATTCCTGACTCTTTATGTTTCTTTCATCCTTCATTCTTTTTTCTTTACTTTTCTTGGTGAGTGAAATCGCTCCACCAAACTCTTTGCCCAGTCCAGCATACTTCAAACTCAAGGTCTGTGCTCGCCTCCGTCACCGATATCATTTGAACTCAGATTTTTTAGTCTCTCCACTGCTGTCACTGCAAGACGCCTTCAAATCTGATTAAAAATCACAGATCCTTCAAATTCTCAACAAATTGACATGGCAGGGGAAATTGTTCAAGGTGACGATCTTTTATCCCTTTACCATTCGGATCACCCAAATCTGATGTTTGTCTCAAAGTGACTCAACGGGGATAATTATCATTCATGGTGCCGAGGTATGAAGATTTCTTTGAGCGCCAAAAATAAAATTGATTTTATCACTGGAAAAATCTTAGAACCATATGAAGAAGTTGAACTAGGAAAACACGCTCTCTGGCGTCGCTGCAATGATATGGTGCTATCATGGATTCTTCACTCAATCAAGCTTGATTTGTCGGACACAGTTCTTTCTTGCAAGACTCCTCTAGCAATTTGGGAGGATCTCCGAGACAGATTTTCTCAAGGTAATGCTGCTCATATTTTTCAGATTCAAAGAGACATTTATAGAATTGAACATGGACAAATGACTCTTGTTGCGTATTATACAAAATTGAAAGGATTGTGGGATGAGCTTGCATCCTATGGTTCGTTGGCTTGTACTTACAATGCTCAGAATGATCGCACAAAGTTGATGCAATTCCTCATGGGTCTTAATGAAACATATGCAACTACAAGAGGACAGATTTTGCTGATGACTCCTCTCCCTTCTGTGCGTCAAGCGTATGCTTCCATTTTCCAAGAAAAAAAGCAACGAGAAATAAATTCCTCTGCTGGGATTGTTCCCAACTTATCAGCAATGATGGTAAAGGGAAACAACTCTAATTCAAAATTCAGAAAGTCTGGTCCTGGAATAAAGAATGATGAGCCATTTAGGTGTACTTATTGTGGCAAGGACTATGATTATAGAGAAAATACTTGCTGGAAGAAGCATGGATACCCACCTGGCCATCAAGAATTTAACAAAAGTAAAGGAAATGGGAAGCAATTTATCAACAAGCTGAAAAGTTCATCTATTAATGCAGTTGTTCAAGATCATCAACCAAGCAACATTTCTTCCCTTCAGGAAATTCAGAGCATGCTCCCCAATCTCACCAAGGCACAATGCGTGAAGGTGTTGGCTGCTATCAGTTCAGCAGCTCCTCAAGCCAATACAGCCGAGACTTCTCTCTCAGAAATAGCAGAAGGTTTGTCAAGCGTTGCTCCCAACCGATGGATAATCGATAGCGGAGCAACACATCACATTACCTCTTCTTCTGAATTATTATCTGATATTAATTCAAACACTTCTATGCCTTCTATTTGTTTGCCTAGCGGAGAGGAAGCCAACATTGCACTAACCGGAAATATTAAGTTTACAGACTCCTTTAAACTTAATAATGTTTTATGTGTGCCAAGCTTCAAAGTTGATCTCTTATCTGTTGGCAAAATGATTGATGATATGAATTATTCAGTGACTTTTTCCCATCTTGGTGCATTTTGTAGGATTTGGTTATGAGCATGATGATTGGTGTGGGTAAGCGTCGTGGTGACCTTTATTACTTTGTGGCATTGACATCTGTACCGTCCAAATCTTTTTCTTGCAATCTTGCCGTTTCTTCCAGTCTTTGACATCGCCGCTTAGGACACTTATCTACTACACGTCTACAATTTCTAGCCAAAAATAAGCTTCATTTCAATTTTGATTCTACTCACAAGTGTCACATTTATCCATTGGCAAAACAAACTCGTCGTCCTTTTCCTCTTAGTTCTATTTCAACAGTAAAATATTTTGCTTTAATTCATTGTGATATTTGGGGTCCTTACAAATCTCATTCTCATTGAGGAGCACATTATTTTTTAACAATAGTTGATGATTTTTTCAAATTTACTTGGATATTTTTTATGCGTCAAAAAAATGAAACACAAACTTTACTTCGTCAGTTTTTCAATTATGTGGCAACTCAATTTAATATGAGAGTGCAACAATTTCGCTCGGATAATGGAGCTGAATTTGTTTCCTTACAAAGCTTTTTTCTTGACCAAGGGGTTGTTTTCCAAAGATCTTGCGTTTATACACCACAACAGAATGGTGTTGTTGAATGTAAGCATCGACATATTTTAGAAACACCCCGTGCACTCCGTTTTCAATCTCATCTTCCAATTTCTTTTGGGGGAGAATGTGTCTTAATTGTTGTTTACATAATTAATCATCTCCCTACTTTGTTATTAAACAATAAATCCCCTTTTGAAATTCTTTGTAATAAACCCCCAGATTATTTTGTTATGCGAGTTTTTGGTTGCACTGCGTATGCCACTACACCTAAGCCTTCTTCCAAATTTTCTCCCCTTGCTCAACAATGTATCTTTATTGAATATCTAATGGGTCAAAAGGCTTACAAACTTTATGATGTGGAGACTAAGAAAAGTTTTACAAATAGGGATGTTTTATTTATTGAAGACACCTTCTATTTTTCCAAACTTGCCACTCAGTCTACCCAACCAAAACCAATCACTTCCTCTCTTCCAATTGTCCTTGATGAAGACCCTTTCACTTCTCCAGCAGCACCAAATAAAATTCTTGATTCTCCTCATTGTGCAGCTCTCCTTTCGCTCCTACTCTCACTTCTCAAAATTCAGAACCCTCATCCGAACTTAACATCAATTGAACCATCTTCTCCGGCTCCTATCCCACCTGAACCTGTTCTTCGCCATTCTCAGCGAGTTTCTAAACCAAGTGTCCAGCTCCAAGACTATGACTGCTCGCAGGTGATGCTGCTTCCACACCATGACTCATCGACCTCGCCAAATCTTCCATCAGGTACGTGTTATCCCTTATGTCACTATTTATCTTATCATCGTTGTTCACCATCACACTTGGCGTATTTAACTGCTTTAAGTCAGCATTCAGAACCTTCTTCTTATGAAGTTGCTGCTGCGGATCCTAAATGGCAAGAGGCCATGACTTCTGAATTACAAGCGCTTCATGAAAATAACACTTGGATGATGGTTCCGTTACCTCCCGGAAAACGTCCCATAGATTTTCGTTGGGTATACCTCATTAAGTATAAAGCTAATGGATCAATTGAACGTTATAAAGCATGTTTGGTGGCCAAAAGTTTTACACAAACTACTGGGATTGATTACACTGACACTTTTTCTCCTACTGCTAAGATGGTCACTGTTCATACTCTCCTTGCCATTGCAGCCAGCCAAAACTAGTCTTTACAACAATTGGATGTGAATAATGCTTTTTTGAATGGTGATCTTCGTGAGGAGATTTATATGCAGCCTCCTCCAGGTTTTCGGTGGCAGGGGGAGAACTTAGTATGCCGCCTTAATAAGAGCCTCCACGGTTTAAAGCAGGCTTCCAGACAGTGGTTCTCTAAGTTCACGGAGGTCATTCTTCATGCTGATTTTTCTCAATCCAAGGCAGATTACTCTCTATTTGTTCGAAAAGATGGTACGTCAATTACCGCACTATTGATATATGTGGATGATATTCTTATAACTGGAAACTGTCAAAGATCTATAGCTTCTCTTAAAAAATTTCTTCATTCTCAATTCCGGATTAAAGATCTTGGTGTGTTGAAGTATTTTTTGGGTATCGAGGTAGCTCGGTCAAAGGAAGGAATATTTTTATCTCAGAGAAAGTACGCGCTTGAAATAATAAAGGATAGTGGATATTTGGGAGCTAAACCAGTTGAGTTTCCGATGGAAGAAAATAAGCTTTCAAATAAAGGGGAGCCATTAAAAGATCCAAAATCTTACCGACGATTGGTGGGAAGATTGATTTACTTGACCATAACAAGACCTGATATTACATACTCCGTGCATATATATTTTGAGTCGTTTTATGCATGAACCACTACAACAACACATGACAACAACTTTAAGAGTAGTACGATATTTGAAACAAGCTCCAAGTCAAGGAATACTTCTTCATGCAAATAGCTCTTTAAAGCTTAAAGCATTTTGTGATTCGGATTGGGCCGGATGTCCCGTTACTCGCCGATCTACTTCAGGATATTGTATTTTCTTGGGAGATTCATTGATCTCTTGGAGAAGTAAGAGACAGAGAGCTGTTTCTTTGTCAAGCGCAGAAGCAGAGCATAGAGCCATGGTAGGTACTTGTTGTGAACTAACATGGTTGCATTATTTGTTGTCTGATTTACACTTGAATGTTTCAGATCCAGCAATTTTATATTGTGATAATCAAGTTACTCTGCATATCGCTGCCAATCCAGTATTTCATGAACGGACTAGACATATTGAGATGAATTGTCATTTTATCAGAGATAAAATTCTTCAAGGTTCAGTTGTTACCAAACATGTTAGTTCGGCACAACAACTTGCAGATGTTTTCACTGAAGCACTAGGAAAAGAAAAATTCAGATACATGGTTTGCAAGTTGGGAGTTACAGATCTACACTCTCCAACTTGAGGAGGAGTGTTAGAAAAGTAGAAACTAATTAGGAAAACTAAGTGTAGTGTAATTAGTATTTCTACTGTAAGTTGTAGTTTGTTTGATAAGTTCAAGTCCTATTTAGATTATAGATAGTTTATTATGCATCGGCTGAAGTAATAAATAACCATTCATTCTTCTAGCAGATACATTTTTCTTCTTATTATCCCGGACCCCAACCTTCTTTGTTCACTATATGGTTATCCCAAAGTATAACCACCTAAGTGTGGCAGATTTTATTGATGATTCTTCTATGGATTGGAAAGAAGGGGAGATTGGTCATCTTTTTCACCCAGCTGATGCGGCCAATATGAAAGGTATTCCTTTTAGCCGCTACTCCTTGGTTGATGTATTTACTTGGAGCATGTTTGATAATGGTTAGTATACTGTCCGTTTTGCCTATTATCTTTCTTATCCTATGTTTTATAATCGCGATTCATGCCAAGTCTCCATGTTTTGGAAGTGACTATGAAGTTTGAAGCTTCTGTCATCAACTTTTGTGATGTGTGGAAGGGTGACTTTACACGAATCTGTATGTAACTTTGCACAGCTAACTGTGTGGAAGGGTGAATTTCAATTTCTCCAATTTCTAGTGGACACGGTCTTAGTTATGGGCTAGAAATGCTTATAAAATTGCTAATTATATTAATTACTCGTTGCGGGCTCGATTACTCCCTAGTTTTGCCCTTAAAATGATGCAAACGTTGACTTTCCTTGCGTTTAATTCAAATTTTTATTAAAAAGATTTTGTTAAAGAATTATAAGAATATGTATTTAGAAATTAAAGATGTTCACTTATCATTTACATATAACTTACTCCTTCCGTCCGCTCAAATGCATCACGTTTAATTTTTCAATTTGTGTTTGACTCAAATTTTCATTTGAAAAAATTCTGTCAAAAATTTCTTTAAAAAATACATTTAAAAACTAGACACATCAAATTATCGTATAAAATATTTATAATTTTATGTTAGAATGTTAAATAAAATAAATCATACACTAAATATTAAAAAACAAACGTGATACATTTGTTGGGACGGAGGGAGTTTTAAACTTTATGTGTTAAAATATTTATAAAAAATTATAGATTAAATACTGGAAGGAAAAAAATTCTAGCATCTTTTTAGGGATGGAAGGTGTGTAAACCTCGTTCTCATAAAAAAAACGTTGTATCATCAATAGGGGAGACGAGGCAATTTTGTTACTAACCTTTTAAAAATTTCACATTTTTCTGCTAACTTTTTTTTCAGGGTAAAAATGCCATAAACGTTTCATTTTAGGGATAAATTTGTCACTAGTTAGCCGACGGTACAACGCGGTGTGAGAGAACCATTAACTTAGAAGGAAAAATTAATTCCTAACATTTCTCAGACCTCCACGAGACCAACATCAGTTTTTTTCTCATTTAGCGAGTGTCGAAACACCACCAATCGCGACAGACGCATGGCGAAAAACTTGACCTTATTGGCCTCGATTCAGGTAAACGAGGCTCTAATCCATCGCCCCCAAGCCACTGATATGTTTCCCGATCTCTAATACATCATTCGTGACTATCTCCGCCTTCAACAACTATTGATTGCTTCGTGATCGGATGTCCAGTGACAAATTTACCCTTTCAACAAAATATTAGTGGTGTTTTTACCCCAGAAAAAAAAATGGTGGCAAAATGAGATCTTTTGAAAATGTTAGTTGCAAATTGAACCTTTCTTCCTATCAATAGATATTGGAGGTGAAAATGGTCAATTGATTTTTCCTTTTGAAATTCTCAGAAATGCTGATATATCTAAAATTCTAAAGTTTAATTGAAGACCATAAATTTGAACACAAAACACCAAAAATTCAATTAAGTAAATATGGCAAAACTCAAAGAACTGAAGCAGGATAATGATCATGTACTAGTCAATATAGAACTATGTACCAGAAGAATGAACAATTTCGGCCGATCCGAAATCTGCAAATTAAGAAGTACTTAGTTAATAGTATTACCATATAGTATATATATATATATAATCATTAATTAATTTCCATTGTTCCATTCATTGACTAGTTTACCAGAATCAACGGTGGTATCCGGATCCACAGCACCCCAAACTGTTGATTTATAACCTGAAATTCACAATAATTTCAGTTAGACAGTAAATTTAAGGATTGAAAAATAAATACAATATTGTTGAATCAATAGATTAGATCGCTAAAATAGGAGTGGAAAAAAAAAAAAAAAAATTGAAATTACGTTTTTACCCTTTAGAGAGAGTAGGAAGAACGTAATGAACACAAGACGAATATTGCAGTAGCCGCCACCGATGATCTTCTGATCAATGACTCCGCCCATCTCCGGTTAAGCTTATTGGTTGCAGAAAATGTTTATAATTATGTCTGAATTAGGAGAGAAATTAATCTCTTGTACATATATATAGGGATAAATACTAAATAGAGAGAGCATAGTTTTTTTTTTTTTTTTTTTTTTCTGACAGGTAACAATTAATTTTATTTATTTATTTATAAAAAATACCCCAAATATTCCAAAACACCAAACTTTTAGAGAGCATAGTTTTACTACATTGCAAAAGAGACAAAATAACATTGATGAATTTGCTCTCGAGGTCGAGGGCCTCTGATGTTTCTTCTCAATAAATTATTTTTTTCGACTGCGAAATAAACAAAAAACGATGGGACAAAAACAGAAAGAAAGAAAAGAAAACATTGATGAGTTCGGATATTCGATATTTGTCTCTCGTTCGTCAAACAAAGTAATACTAATTTGGGTTCTGTTCTATACTCCAAAAAAATAACAACAATTTGACATGTATTTAAATCACTATTAAAAAATCTGTCAAAACTAACGTCCAGTACTAACTGTTACGGAAGTTTGGAATAATTTCTCTGATAAACGCGTAAGCGAGTGAAATATTGAACTGTAAAACCACAATAAGGATAATTCCCAGGAAAAACGGAGGGGTCACAAACGGTCCCACTTAAAACTCGTCTCCTAGACAGAATTTCCTCTATGTAATTTTAAAGCACAATATATCACTACAGCTATACCCTATCGCAGCTACTTGAAGAATAATAATATAAAGAACACCAGAATTTACGAGGTTCGACAATTTGCCTACGTCATCGGACACCACCAATATATTTCACTAAGAATGACAAATGAAATATTACAAGAGGAAGAAAGAACTAAGAAGGAACATTCAGTTCTGGGATGGTTTTGAATGAAGGGCAAATGCCTCTTTATATAGCTAAAGGCCCAAGTCTTCCTTCATTCATAACCAATGTGGAATATACAATTTATATCTCAACCAAATCATTCTCTTCCTTCTATCTTCTTCATGTGGGATGAGCCACAAATAACAATTTGGACTCCTTGAGGATCAGTAAGCACCAAGCCATCTTCAGAAGTTAGCTCTACCTTAGAGCTCCGGGTTCCAGGCTCAACAGGATTACCGCCCCTCGAACCACCTTGACTCGGATACTAAACAATGGTTTTCTCAGGAATCTTGTCATACCATATAGAAAGCAAGAAAAGTTCTTTTGCATCGACTTGTTGAAAACCAAACGCGAAATCACCAGAAGGAGAGAGCCAAGATGAGGTTCTAGCAACATCAGTGAGAGATGCCCCAACGACAACAGTCCCGTTGCTCTGAGCAGTAATTGGGAGAGGGACGAAACATACAAAGAATATGAGACTCAAAACAACAAAAGCCATTTTTGTTATAGCTTCACCTAGCCGCAAATTCTGAGATAGAATCTGCAGAGATATGAAGAATGAATAATACGAGCAACTCACGCCTTAAAAAGAGTAGAGTACTAGATATATATACAATCAAGGAAACTTACAAGAAATAGAAAATTAGTCAATGTTGACAGTAACACCATTGTGGAAACCTGAACAAAAGATAGAATAATCAACTGAGAATGAGTTAAAGAATTGACCTAAACAATGGACTAGCATGAATGATGCGTATGCTTAACTGTCATCATTTATGACTGGAAATTGATATAAGAGAAGGTAAAAGGGTAAAATGTCCTTGCCACATGAGAAGGGCAATGCAGGGATAACCAATGAGTAATGAATGTGTCACCACCCCTTCCCGGTCGGCATGTGTATCGTGTGCGGAACCATCATGAACGGTTCCGGGAGGCGGCGGTGATCGGCGGAATCGAACTTCTCTTTGACTAGTGGGACCCAAAACCTGACTATTTTTAAACTTTTTATGAACTTATTATTTCTAATATGTTACTTAGGTTTAAGGCGTTCTAGTTGCTTAATGCCTAAACCTGCATCCGAAAATACGTTAGTGGTTTTCACAGAATATCGCGCATTGACGTGATTAAATAACCATATACATCAGATCAGAACTACCACCCGTTCGGTTGGGTGGGTAGTTCCCAAGTATACCAAATAATCAACCTTACCTCTTAATCATTTGATGATCCTTGATCCTAGAAGCTTAGAGATGAGGATTGATTGAAGAAAACTCCATGGAATGTAGCCCAAGGTTTCGGCCAGACTTGAGAAGGAAGGAGGTTGGTGTTATTCTCTTTCCTTTCTTCTTACTACTTATCCCTTTTATCTTACTAACATGTATTTTCCTTTTCTTTTCTTTTCTTTTCTTATCAATGTCCTTTAGATAATGTTCTTACATTATCTCTTCCAAACAATCCTACACCATTTGATTGGATTCTTATCTTGATCTCCACCTTTGGATGAATGACATGAAGAAAACCAAAAATCCTTCCATAATCATTTCATTTCCAAAAATCCTTTCTTATTCATTTTCTTTCATTTCTTCCATAATTCCATACTAACAACTCAAGCCCATCAACAATTGGCCATCCAAGCCCATTTAACCGTCGGCCCACCTTCCAACTTGCCCAATTCGATTTTTCCAACATTTTTTTAAAGTTGATCATTTTGCCATCCAAATCCAATTTTTGGAAAAATGGTCCGAGAGTCTTAAAATATTGTAATCTCTTAGAAAATCGTATAAATACCTCCAAATAGTTCATCGGGACATTTAATTCATTTTCAACATCATATTTACATAAATTCCCAAGTCCCGGGAAATTCACATAACCAAATTCCGGTAGAATTACATCGAAAATAAATAGCACTTCCGGGGTGGGTGTAACATTAATAGTTATGTTTTTTTTACAATATTTAATCTATATTTTGTTTTCTTCAACATTTAATATATAAAGTCAAGTAACTTATACACATAAACTAAAGGTTTTACTATCAATTAGTTATGTTAACTCGAACACTTTAGTCTCTGAATTATAAAACGTACCAACTCAGTCCCTGAATTATGTAAGTTCAAGCACTTTAGTCCTTTAATTCAGTGACTCACTTAATGAGACTCCAACATTGTTAGTTTTTTGACAGATGGATGACCTATTTGTAAGAATTTAAAGCATTAGGTTGTAAATGTTTAAGTTCAAAACTTTAAGGGGTTGTAGTGATCAGTCCTGCTCCTCCGTCAATCCGATCCAGCCACCCAGAAAAGTGAGACGATATTTTTATTAGATCTGATAGGTTTAAAGACTTTGGGCATAGATTAGAAAGAACTAAGATCATAATAGACATTTTTCTTAAGGTCAACTAACATTGATACTGTTAAAGAGGTAAAATGCTTAAGGGTGTATAGTTGAAGGACTGAGTTGACACGTTTTATAATTCAGAGACTAAAATGATTGAGACAACATAATTTATGAGACTATATGATAATAAAGTTTAAGCTAAATTAACGTGTCTGATTTTTTTTAAAAAAAAATCAATTTTTGTAATCAAATTCTTTGTAATAAATAATTAAGTTAAATAAAACTTCAAAAACCAAATATAACAATTAAATAGCAATGACAGGGAATGAGTATGAGTATAATTTATAGAATAATTCATATATTAAGCATAATTGTGCCGGATACCAGATGTTCGTACAATTGTTACCGTCGGATCACTACTTTCAACACAGACCGTCGGTTGAAGGGAAAAAAACTCAGAAATTGAAATTTCAAAACTTTCAAAGAGAGAGGGAGTAGGGGACGAGAAGAAGAACTACACCACCAACACGGAAGAAAAGCTAATCTCTCCCATTTCTTCACTCTCAAAGGAACACTTCGCCAAAAGACCCAACTTTTTCCTGCATATATATATATATATATAGTTTTCTCAGTCCAATGGGTTTATGTGCATCGATTGGAATCAACGAGTTCTGTGCCCGCTGGCGCCTCTTGGTTCAAATCTGCAGCTGGGAAGAATCGCGCCTTCTCAAGTAATTTCAGTTTCTGGGTTTCTGGATCTGAGAATTCGTGAATTCCAGTTGATTAGGTGAGAATTTCGGGGTTTATTGATCGGGTTCTGGCTTTCTCCGTGCTGTTTAATGAGTAGGATAAGTTCCATTAAGAATTGTTCGGCTTTTGGGCAGTTGATATGGGTGAAGGAGAAGGAGGAGAAATCTCTCCAAAAAAGGAGCAACATGATTTAGTTGAAGCTCCTGCTAAGAAGCTAGCCAGGCAGCTCGATTTCACGGCTGCTTTTGGCGGGGCTTCTTCCGGCGGAGGAGTTTTGCCTGAGCATCCTCAGTCGGCGCAGCCTGCACAACCGGTGGCGCTACACCACCAGCATCCTGCTAACCTTCAGATTCCGGAGGCGTCCGCACTTCCTCAGCCGCCTCAGACAACAGCAGCAGCAACGAGGGTTGTGTGAGTTGTGATCGCTGCCATTTTCTTTCTGTGATTTTTCTTTCTATTTTTATGCTTTCTTTATTGGGAATGCATAGCTAGTGATGCTGGTGAAAAATGTTTCCAGGCTTGCGGTTTAAATTTTATAGAGTTGTTCTCTCTTGCCTGAAAAACAGCTAATCCTTTTCGTTGATGCGTCAGGGTTTGGAGAAGCTATGAATTTATTTTTTACTTTAAAAGAAAAATTAACTGAACATTTTTTCCTTTAATCATCTTTGAAGAGAATGTGCTGGCAATGCTATTATTTTGAACATTGTCCTCTTTAGAGTTTTTCTATCAATTCTACTTGCACGTTTTGTTCCTTGGCCTGCTGATTACATTCTTCAATTCCTCTTCTCTATCCCTGTCAGAGAAGCAGGGTGGTCTTGTTTTCGACAGCATTGTGGTTAATCCATAGTTGCTGTTTATTTCAAGACAGGACTTAGGTTGCACTTTGGAGGAAGTTTTTAAGTAAACTTGTTGGTTTTCCTATTAATATCGATCGCATATGTTCATGATTTTTCTTCTACTTATGAGAAGCAGCCAGTATTTACTGTCTCCTTCAACAATGTGTTATTACTGGCTTAATACTTAATAGTGTTTTCCCACATTGGAAGCTAAAATTTTATTTTGTTTTGTTTAATTTTCCTTTTATGTCAGAAAACCAGAATCGCCAAAAGGAAAAGCAAGAGTCAACATTGAAGTAAAAGATGGTACCCCAAAGAAGCAGAAACAGTGCAACTGTAAACACTCACGGTGTCTGAAGCTGTAAGTAGAGCAGTATTCAAGCACCTAACCTAAAAGGCCTTTTCTCTCTTCCCTTTCTTTGTTTCCACTTGCTATTTAGATGTGGGTATAATTGGCTAGATATTTTTCTAGGGCTTTTTGCATCTGTTTTCTGCGTTACATATATACTTTTGACTGTTTAGCGTAGCTTATTATATATGATGTTGGGACACATTAGAACCGCTGGATCGGGAGGGAGTACAACTTATGATGTGTTGAATCATCTTTGTATTGTTCTTTTATTTCCTTTCCATAAGTTACCGTTTTGACTGTTTGTCGATTATTTGTAGTTTTTTTTCTTCTTCGAAATCAATCCACTTTCCTCATTCGCTTGCCACAATGTGAGTTCTCATGAACTAATAATTACATTTCTTTATCAGATACTGTGAATGCTTTGCATCTGGTATATACTGCAATGGTTGCAACTGTGTAAATTGTCACAACAATGTTGATAATGAAGCTTCTAGACGGGAAGCTGTTGAAGCAACTTTGGAGCGTAATCCTAATGCATTTCGGCCAAAAATAGCAAGCAGCCCGCATAATGTCCAAGTTAATAGAGTATTTGTTTTATTCTTTGAAATGCTTTTTCTCCTGGCCTTTCTTGTGTTTAGTACTTAGGATGAGCTCAATCCTTATGAGCAAACATTTACCATTATTTTACGGGCATTTCACTGATAACTCCATTCATATTCTGTTAAAATGCTACTGACACAAAGTTCTTATAAGAAATGCAGCTGTAAATATACAATATTCCAGATCGACCTTCTGATGGGTCTGCCTATCTAGAAGATATCTCTATTGTGTATATGAAGCCTCTCAAGTTTGAAATTCTCTAACTAAATTGCATGCAGGAAGAGGCTCGCGAAGTGCTAGCATTAGGAAAGCACAATAAAGGATGTCATTGCAAGAAATCAAGTTGCCTAAAAAAATATTGTGAATGTTTTCAAGCTAATATCCTCTGCTCTGATAATTGCAAGTGCATGGACTGTAAGAACTTTGAAGGGAGTGAAGAGAGGCAGGCACTTTTTCATGGTGACCATGCCACCAATATGACATATATCCAGCAGGCAGCCAATGCTGCCATAACTGGGGCTGTTGGATCTTCTGGCTATGCATCTCTTCCAGTACCTAAGAAGAGAAAAGGGCAAGAATTATTCTTCGCGTCTACAGTCAAGGATGTTCACAGGCTTGGGCATTTTCAGCCGGTAATCCTAGACTGGCAATTGATAATTGTCCAGAAAACTTTTATTTATTGAAACTCTGTTCTTAACAGTAGAAAATAGTAAAACATTTGTAGAACTTTCACTTCAAAAGGGGAAAAACCCACTCATGCAACTCTTTGCCTACTACCTCTACTTGAAAGTTGCAGATTTGTCTCTGTAGTTATGATGCTCTGTATTTATATGGAGCTCCTAGGGAATCAGAATCTTACCACCGCCGTGTTTTGCTGTTCAGTTGAATCAAATGAAGGCTCCTTCCTGCCCCAATTCATCTTCTTCCTTGGCTGTCACCCCTGCCAGTACAACATCATCTTTTGGTCCTTCGAAATTCACATATAGGTAGTATGTGTGTGAAATGATGAAACTGATTGACAAGAAGTCATAATATTAGCGATTATGTTATTTTTTTGTTCTAATTATTAAGTATAAACCATGGTTGAAGGTCTCTGCTAGCAGATATTATTGGGTCACGAGATGTAAAGGAGCTTTGTTCTGTTTTGATACTTTTGTCAGAGGAAGCTGGTAAGGCACTTAAAGGTGAGTAACTTCTGTTATTCAAGATTAGTGAAACTTGCTCCTACTTTTTGATCTATGAGTTTAAGCACACTTAATTCCTGTTCCTTTCTTAGGCTCAATAGTATCAGCTTTATGATGTAATTTTGATGTGAACTTTCATCACTAGTTAGAGTTGGAGATTCATTTTTTTTTTTAATTACTGCTCCACATTTTCAAATTGATGGTAAATGTTAAAGTTCTTCTACCGGCAGATTATATATTTTTTTAAAAGAAAGAATGGAGTTTCGTGAGTGAATTAGATTCATATGCTTCTCATTATTTGAATTTAAATTTTCTAGATATATATATATATATATAAATTTTTTCAGTGTTTATCTTACTAAAATTTTGAGTCAAGCATTGGAAATTGAAACATCAAAGTCAAGCACAACAATCTTTGTGGGACAGAGGGAGTAGACTTTTTTGTTATAAATATCACTAATTTCTTTGTATCTTCCATTAAATGCTATGTTTTTTTTGGTAAGGATGACTAAATCATGGCAAGTATCCAACATGGCTTTAACTTGCTAATCAACTGTCTTGAAATATTATTCCTGATTGGCAAAATCAGTTGCAGTGATTGCATCTTTCCACGAAGTTTGTAGTGAGACATCACATCTATTTTGATTCGATGCCACTTTAATGCATTTATCAGAAAAGTACTCCCTTCGGATCCTCAAAAATTGATATTCCTTTTTAGGATATCCTATAAGAATTGATACGTTTTCTATTAAGGAAATGTTTACCCATCTATTTTACTTTATTACCCTCAAGTTTTAGGATGTCCTATAAGAAATTGATATTCCTTTTTAGGATGTCCTATAAGAATTGATACGTTTTCTTGTCCTATATGCCTAATTTACCTTTTACCCTCAAGTTTTCTACGCACCTTAATCCGTGCCTACTCAAATGTATCAATTAACATGGGATGGAGGGAGTAATAGAGGTTGAACCTGCACCAAGGATGTCTATGCGTGCTGGTTTGTGTATTGTGAAATCATGTTTTAGTTCATAATAATTTCAAAGTTTTTGTGAAAGCGATTTTTTCATCAAGACATTTTTTTTTTATACATCCAGAACAAAGAGGTGCAACAGAAAAGGTGGATGGGCAGCAAGAAACTTCTCTTCCTTCATCATCTCAAGGCAGGCAGCTAACCCAGAAGGATACTGAGGCCGAAAAATTCTCTACTGACGAGTACTCAAGCGTAAACCATTCTGATGAGCATGACCCAAATGGTCTTGCCGATTCTGCTGATTTGCTGAAAGGGAGGCCAATGTCTCCTGCAACTTTGGCATTAATGTGTGATGAGCAAGACACAATGTTCACTTCAGCAGCTTCTCCTGGTAAAATGATTAGTCTTGGGTGCAGTTCACCTTCACAGCCTTATGGACAAGGCTTGACAGAAGTTTATGCTGAACAAGAAAGAATGGTTTTAACGAAGTTTCGAGATTGTCTTAATAGGCTTATCACCTTCGGAGAAATAAAGGGTAAGTTTCCTTCTGATGGAGCTCCTGCTATAAGTGCATCTATAACAATGCTAGTTATAAGACTCCTTAGTTAAATATAGCTAGTAAAGATAGCAAAAATGGAAGAAATTTGATCCAACAATACTGGTTATAAGAGCATCTCTAGTCATAATAGTTTTTGCTATTTAGCTGAGTGAATGTTAAACTCATTAGCCAAATAGATATAATGGCTAGCATTGTTGTGGTGAGAATGTTAAATTCACTGGCCTATAACTTTCTTATTATTTTGGCTATAATTTAACTTAAAATTAGTTAGGATTATTGTAGATGTTTACATTAAAATTGAATTTCTTGTCATAAAAAAGGAAGCAGCAAAGTTGAATTAACTAAGACATAGTAGAATGACGTGTTCGGCGACTAATTGCTACTTTCATTATTGTTTCCATAAGACAAAACAATTGCATATAATCTGAGAAAAACCTGGTAGTGCCTGTAATCTCTTGGTTTGAGATTCATCAGTAAATATTTCCTACCGCATATTGAAATAAATTTATGCTTGTTAATATTCTGTCATGTCCTTTTATAGGCTGCAGGATATCTTCATTCTGGATTTTATTAGCTTTTTATTTCTGGAGCACATCTTAATAAGGAGCTAGTGTCAAATTCATAGTTCTGTTTGTTTCAAATTACAGAGACACAGTGTTCACTACTGGCTAGAACAGAAATGGGAGGTCTGAAACGTGCCAATCTTGCTGAAAGAAGCGGAGTCGACTCTGCAGATAAACAGGTCGCTTTGAACAATGGGGTAGCTAGAACTGTCACGCCAACCGCTACCAAAACGCAACAGATCATTTCCGCTGTCCCTCCGGCTTCTAGCAATGATCATCCGAGAATTGTCGCTGCCCCGGAGAATGGAAATGCATGATTTGAAACTGTGGAAAAGATAGAGATACAGACAGAAGATTGTCTTGAACACCCATTTTTGCTTCATCCTAGATGTGAAGATAATCATAGGCCTCGCGGGTTTATATCGACAAATAAACCTGGATTGATTTCCATCTTGAAAGCTTGAGGCCAAGAAGTGTAAATTGCAGAGTCATAAAAAGCTTACTGGTAAGAAAAAGAAAGAAAGTATCATACTTGCTCGGGGATGACCACTGTCCCTTGTATTGCTAGATAGTAGGACTTGCATTTGATACATCAACCTTTTTTTAGTGCAGTATATGAAAATTTATTATCTTCATTTGAATGTATTGCTTGGAATATCATCCAAGAAGGGTTATTTATTGTGACATGGTAAATACATGTATAAAATAGTGGTCTTTATGTTTGGATCGTAGTACCTGTTTGCTGTTTCAGGATATCTCTACACCTCAGAGAGACCTGGAATGGTTGCTTCAAAACAGGCTCAGTTACCTGTGATTGGACTTGGTTTGATACTAGTGCTTTACTTTCCTTGATTTGTTGGTACTTCTATTATCAAAAATTCAAGATAGTACTTACAAAACAGGATGTTAAAATCTAGGTTAATTATTCATTTTAACAAAATTAATACGTTTTACTTTTCAGATTGTCCCAGTAAAATTAAAATGATATGTTTTCTAAAAAAAAAAATTTTTACATTAATTTTATCTTATTATCTTCTTTTTTGTTTTCTAATTAGAAAAATTACTTTTATTTTATATACTTATTTTAATTTTTTTTTTTTAAAATGAATACTTCATTCGATATCAGCTGTCATAAAACCAGAAAAAGTTACAAAATCAAGTACATATTCTGATGAACCTAAAACAAAGCTCTAAACGATAGTGAGCAATATGTAACCTATTGATCAAATAATTTAAGATTAAATGACTGAACTGAAAATCAAAACAGAGTTTGACCTGGAAAACAAACAGTAGAATAGATAAGTCTAAACAAGAGTTACATTGATCAAAGATAAAAAAATCAGGATCAGGTCCAACAGAACTTTCATTTCATTCTTCAATAGACCACATGTCTTCAAATAAATATCTCCCTACAACATTCCTCGTGACCTGCCACTGACCTCTCTGCTAAGGGAGCTGCATAAAGAGAGCTCCAAAAGATCCGTACCTCTGATAATATCTGAAAGAAAAGAAGCCAGCAACGTCCATGAATCTAAGAAAACCATATTTGCCAAAGTCTATCAAGAATGTGTCCGAGGCTCCTGTCTAATTACTGATCCAGACAGGAAGAGCCAGACTCGCTCTTCCCTGCCGCACTTCCCGCTGGATCTACAAGATCCTCGATGATAGGACCAATGCGAACTCTCTTCCTCCCCGAGGCTGGAGAAGCAGGTCTTTCTTTTGATGGATCGGGAGTTGTACCACTTCCTCACGGCCTGCCCCGCCTTCCTCCACCATTTTTTCCCCCTCCACGTTTGGTGTTACCCAATCCCTACTCCACCTCCAGACTACTACCCACAGTAAAGATCAATCCAGATGGAAGGGAATTTGGTAGCAGATCTATCTCCCATTGTGAGTTCCATAGAAGTGCAACACCCCCACCTCGTCCTTGCGCATCCGAAGCTAGCATGTGAGCAAAACCAAGGCGTCTTCGCACCGGTTCCATCTCCGCCCGACCTCGACGCGTCTCCATTCGAAAAAGAAGCGATGGTTTGAGGCTAGAGATTATCTTCTTCAAGACAATAACCTTTCTTGGCGCACCTAACCCCTGACAATTAAGGCTTATACAAGCCATGTAACCAAATAGACAGAGCACAGTGAGAGGCGGTGGTACGATGATGGCAAAGGGACGGAAAAATACAGCACAGCCTCCGACGACACTACTCTGACGGACGAGGATGCGACGATGATGGATGGCGGAGACGACCGGCGCAACCTCCGGCGGTGCTGCTAGCTGGGGTGATCGAACGTATGAGGAAGTGACAAGGCCAGTCCAAGCAGGAAGCAGAACCAGGCGAGGAAATCGGAACCACCCACAGCGAGTGGGAATGATGCGATGATGTTGATGAACACGAATGATCCAAAGCAGATGAGCAAAATCGATCCAATCAAAATCCAAGAGAAACCCTAGCTTGTGCAGCGCAGGGAAGACCATTTTAAAAATACCTCATCATTTATTTTAACTTATTACTCACTAATCAATAATATTTTCTGATATCCATGTTCACTTAAATGTATCAATTTCACTGGATGCAAGAAGTTGTAGAAAAAAACTCGAAAAGTCGAATATGTGGATTATACACATGAGATTGTTTGACTCTTTTATTTTTAATAATGCAACTAAATATGAGAATTCCAGCTTGTTTACTTTCTTAAAATATCTAAAAATTTATGAACCAAACCCCCTTAACATTTCATTTTTCATATACTTATTTTGTTTATAGAACTCTTTCGATAAATTTCTTGGGGTAATGAAAAATTAAGGGAGAAATGGTGATTTTAAAATCTTTCATTTTGTCACCAATCTTTTTTTTAAGATAAAAATACCATCAAAATTTTATTAAAGGGATAAGTTTGCCACTAGACGTCCGGTCATTAAGCAATCAATGATTGTTGGATGTAGAGACAATCACGAACGATGCACAAGAGATCGGAGAAAATATCAATGACTCACGTGTGATAAATTAAAGCCTCGATTAGCTGAATCGAGATCAGTAAGGTCACATTTTCTGTCATGGATCTGTTGCGATTGGTGGTGTTTCGACACTGACTGAGCGGGGAAAAGATTGATTTTGGTTCGTTGGAGGTCGGAAAATGTTGGAGAATAATTTTTCCTTCCAAGTTAACCGTTTCGTCATATCACGTTGCACCGTCAACTCAGTAGTGACAAATTTATATTTAAAATGAAATGTTAATGGCATTTTACTCCATAAAAAAAGGTTAATGATAAAATAAAAAAAAATTATTGATTAAATTACCATTTCTCTAAAAAAATTAACGTGAAACACAAAAGTCTCAAGTGAATGAGTAAAACCAAACGGCTCTCACATTAAAGACCTGAGGACTGAATGAGTCTTTCTTTGGTGAAGCAAAAGCTATCCAGGAAGGTTTGCTCCTTCCCAACCTATTCGATGTGCTCAAGCTTGAAATGGAATTCAATGTTGTTAATGTGGTAAATGACATTAATTTGAACTTGCATGAGGAATAAGAAGGAATGATGATTGTTAGACAAGTGATGCCGGTACTAATAGACAAAAGTTGGTGGCGAGTTAATCACGCGTTTTAAGAAGCAAACCAGATAGCACATATCCTAGAGAGAAAGATGCTAATGCTGTAGGGACGTCGTATTTGGACACAATTTATTCATTTTTTCATTTCGGATGTAATTTCCTTGAACTTAAGGTCATAATGTTTTGTATTCCCGCTTCTCTCTCTCTTTCTCTCATTTGCTCCCACTGAATCTTCAAAATTTTTATCTGATATTTTTCTTGTTAGTCTGCTAGTACCGTAATGAATCCAAATCTAAGTAGAATCTATTTTTCACTCTATTCTTCTTCTTTTTTTTTTGATAGATCCACTCTATTCTTCTAAAAATAAGAGTTAGAAGCTTTGGCTCGGATCTTCACTTCCCTCCCCTAATAAAAAGGAAAAAAGAAAAAGAAAAAAGTACCAAGTGGTAAATCAGTCAAAAGAAGAAGGCGGCGATTCGAAGCGGATTTCATTTCAGTAAAGTAACGCCCACGTTTCCGGCCCACTGTAAAAAGTCCCCAATCTCGTGTGTTTCAAAATAGTCGCTGATCAATCAAACCTATACAAATCCTACTACCTCCCTTCTCCAACTTCGGATCTCCTGCTCTCTGCTTACCTTCAACGCCATGGATTCCGTGTTCCAGAGTATTGTTCGCGCGCCCGAAGATCCCATTCTAGGGGTAAGGACTTTGATCATCCATTTCTCGTTTTTGCTTTCCGCTGATTTGATCCACCTGAAACTACCATTTCAGCTTTAACTGGATTTTGTTTGTTTGTTTGTTTTTTCCTGCTTTCTTCTTTGTTTGATCATCAAACAGGTCACTGTCGCTTTTAAGGCTGATCCGAGCCCTGTCAAGTTGAACCTGGGCGTAGGTGCTTACAGGACTGAGGTACTAAACTTATCTGTAATAGACTAACCTAGATACAGTGATTTTCTCCGTGTTTAAGTTAGTTGATCTTTCCATGGCATGATAGGAAGGAAAGCCTCTGGTTCTCAATGTTGTGCGGCAAGCTGAACAAATGATAATTAACGACCAGTAAGACGGTGTCACAATCGTTCTAACCCTTTCCATTCTCCAACTGCATGTGAAGATTGATGATGGTTTTGTTTCATTGTTTGTATTACTTTCAGATCAAGAGTCAAAGAGTATCTTCCCATTACTGGCCTCGCGGACTTCAACAAATTGAGCGCTAAGCTAATACTTGGTGCCGATAGGTAAGCTCATTTTAGTGCATATTTTGTCATATTGGTTCTACCTCTAACCCTGATACTGCATAAATTTTATACATGTATGTTTTTTTTTTCTTTTTCTTTTTCGTCTCTCTTTTAGCCCCGCTATTCAGGAGAACAGAGTGGCTACTGTTCAGTGCCTGTCTGGTACTGGTTCTCTAAGGGTTGGAGCCGAGTTTCTTGCTAAACATTACCACCAGGTAAGCACTAGCCGCTTTATTCTTTCCATTTTAATTCCTTTTTCTTCACTGTTTTATAGCTTGAGTGTAAAAGTCTACTCACTTGTCACCCTTTTGCTGCCAGGGTACGATATACATTCCGCAACCAACTTGGGGAAACCACCCAAAAATTTTCATGATGGCTGGTTTGTCTGTCAAGTATTACCGTTACTATGACCCAGCCACTCGGGGACTGGATTTTCAAGGTCTGGATTTGTCTTATATGAACGGATGGTCGAAATGACTCGATATGATACTGGTTAACATACTTGGTCCACTAGATTTGGGTTAAACAATGATGCTGCGTTGTTTTCATCTTTGCCGCTTGATGTTATGAAAATTCCATTCTCCTTGTCAAATGTGATGAATATGAAACCAACCCTTTCTGGTGTGCAGGCTTAGTAGAAGATTTGACTGCCGCACCATCAGGTGCTATAGTGCTTCTTCATGCATGTGCTCATAACCCAACTGGAGTTGACCCAACTTTTGACCAGTGGGAGCAGATGAGGCAGTTGATGAGATCAAAGGGTCTTTTACCTTTCTTTGACAGTGCTTATCAGGTAACTGTCTTAGTCGAATAAGAGATACTAAATCTGTGTAGTGACAAATAATGTTGGGAGACAATGGAAGGTTCTACATAATATGGCAGATGTACAATGGTTGATACATGGACTTTTGATTCTTGAATATCAGGGTTTTGCAAGTGGTAGCCTAGATACAGATGCAAAGTCTGTTCGCATGTTTGTTGCAGATGGTGGTGAATGCCTAGCAGCTCAGAGTTATGCCAAGAACATGGGACTTTATGGTGAACGTGTTGGCGCCCTCAGCATTGTAAGACCTGGTTTGCTCATTTATCAAATAATCCTCAAGTTTTACCATATAGGACATATCACAATATTTTATTCTTCGGAATTTTGCTTTCCATCATTGGTTTGCCACATAAGGTATATTCTACTGTAATAAAAATCTAATGATGTTATTATGCAGGTCTGTAGAACAGCAGATGTGGCGAGCAGGGTGGAGAGCCAGTTGAAGCTTGTGATTAGGCCCATGTATTCTAATCCTCCTATTCATGGTGCATCCATTGTGGCTACCATTCTCAAGGACAAGTAAGTCTTTGCTCATTCGAAACCCAGCTGAGTCATGTTGAAGTTGCTTCTTGACATCAGCCCACTGATTCCCTCTTAATTGGGTTGCCTGAGGGATATCAAGCCAGAACTTTGCCACTTTTCTTTTGCATGAAATCAATAATATAAAAACTTGATGATTGATGAAGTATTGAGGCAAAATATCTAATTTTGGATGGATATAGTATGTATGCCACCTTTGAGCAAATTCTTTTCTCAGAAACTTAAAACATCTTTTTTGCAGCAATATGTACAATGAGTGGACCGTCGAACTTAAAGCAATGGCAGATAGAATTATTAGCATGCGCCACCAGTTATATGAAGCTTTGACTAGCAGAGGTTTCACTCAATCCTTCTATGTGTCTCTTTTCTTTTTTCTTTACATAATCGATGTGGTGTTTCAGTGTGAATGAAATGCTTGTTCAATAATGTTTAGTTGGTCAGCATATCTGTTGCAAAAACCGAGTAACTGATTGCAAAACTGAGTAACTGAACAATTTAAGATGTTCAGTCTTGTGAACTCATCAATTGTTACTGAGAGGACTCCTGATACTTTCTGCATCTTATAATTGCAGAGGAGCTCTTGGTGCTTTAGTAACAGAAAATTCTGATCATGTCTAATGCTTTATCTGCAGGGACTCCTGGTGACTGGAGCCACATAATTAAGCAAATCGGAATGTTCACTTTTACAGGATTGAACAGTGATCAAGTTGCCTTTATGACCAAAGAGTATCACATTTACATGACATCTGATGGGTAAGAGGATGTCACTCTAGCGTATAATTACAATTTTTTTCCCACCCAGTTTTATGATGTCTATTACATGGCAGATAAACATAAGTGTTTCGGTATACTCTTCTGGTCTATGCTTGTAGCTGGGGTTACATGAATGCTTTTGGAAGTTCTGCCTCCTTTTGAAAAGTTGGTCTAAATAAAACATTCCCATGTACCTGTAGATTCATATCTTTATTTAGATGCAAAGTTTACGGAACACATGTATGCCATACAACCATATGATAGATTAGAGATGATGGCATGTGGGTAGGTAGGTGTATCCTTGATTAGGGTGAAATAGTTGAATGTCACCTAAGATCGTTTAGGCATATTCAAATTTGACAGCATAATACTGAGGCTGTAACACAGAGGTCAAGAGTGGGCTAAAGGATTATGCTTGTAGGTGGAAGTAGTGCAGAAAGGCCTGGCCACTGTTTTTTCTTTTGATGCACAGGGTAGGGGTAGGGATGGTGGAGGTAGGATTTGAACTCAAGACCTCCATCTTGTCTCCTTTGAGCTTAACCAACCAGGCTAGTGTCTCAGGACAGGCCTGGCCACCTTAGTTCTTATGGAAGAATATACCTTCAGTTGAGCATGCTTGAGACATAAGAATCATGTACTACTAATAGTTATCTGATCAAACAGTCAATTTGATGCTGTCCATGTTACTCCTATCGAGAATATGAAGTTCACGATACTTACGAAATTGTTATTTTTTAGTGTAAGTGCTTATCATCATTGTTATATTCCCCATGTCTCAAACTTGTTGTCACTTTTAGTTTTTTTGTATAGATTAAGATTGTCTTTGGTCATTAACCCATTTTACATAAATTTCTATTATTACCCCTTCCAAACCCATTCCCACCTTTCCCAACCGACTCCCTAAACTCTTTGAGTGAGAGCATTTGTAAGGGTAAAAATGGACTAAAATAAAACAGAAGTAGGAAAATGCCATTTTCATTTGGGACATTTTTTTTTGATGTTGTGACAACCCACTTGGGACGGGGGGAGTAGTTGCGTGCATGCATCCTGGATACCTCCAATGATGGGCTTAACGTCTCTTTCTTTTTTTTCACTTTGCTCTTTGCAGGAGAATTAGTATGGCTGGACTTAGTTCCAGAACAGTCCCTCATCTTGTAGATGCTATACATGCTGCAGTCACTCAAGTTAGCTGAATAGATCTTTAGCTGTATTTTATCTTCTAGTATTGATTTTATCATTTCTAAACTTCCTGTAACCTGACATTTCCTCAGACTTTGAAAACTTAAAACATGAGAAAATATGTGCACTCTATTGGGATTCGAAGTAACGAAGTTTGTATTTTTGGATTTCCATGCATCCCTCAGAGAATGGATGGGCATCGTTTCTGTTTTATTCAGAGAGTGGCGATGATCCATTTCCACATCCGTCCTTTATTAAGCTCGAGAAGGTTTTTTTTATTGTTTGGCATGACTTGTGTTTAAGTTCTTCTGTCTGTGTTTGATGAGCCGAATTAGTTAAAGTTTCTGTTTGTTTTGCTTTGATTTTTCTGTTCAAGTTTGCAATTTCTTTTAGAGCCCCCCCTGTATCCAGGAAATGCATATGTGTTGTGGTTTATGGTCCAAGAAAGTATTGGTAAACAAAATTCTTGAAGAGGCATTTGATTGTACAAGATTATTTGGGGCTGAATTTTTACAAAAACGTCGGACGAGATGCTGGACTTCTCGTGCCACCCACGTTTTACAGTCTTTCTAGGTGGGGCGTTCTCTTAAGGATGGGAGAATGACGTTGAAGCTTGTATACTTTTTGACTGTCACCTCTAGAGAAGGCCTTTTCATTATCACCTCTACAAAAGGCGTCCATGTCAGTGATCATGTTGTACTTCTTTGTGGATTCTGTTCTCCAACTCTTGAAACTCGCTAGCTTTCTCGTTGCTGCTGGCTCTGCTTCAAGAAGCTTCTCAAAATCTTCCTCAAACTTCTCTTCTGATGGTGTTTGAGCAATTGTATCTGCAGAGAGGACATCCTCAATGCTGGTCATGACTTTGTAAGCCAAGCTCTCTATGACTCTTGAGTAGCTCTCAAGGATTGCCTGCCCTACATCCTGTAATCATTTGAAAACAAGAAATGGCTCCTTAATGGAGGTGTTTGATTGATTTACTGGGAGAACAAGATTAGAAGCATGAGTTTGCAATGTGACTTGGTACCCTGTTGTATTGAATCTTGGATATTTCAAGTGCAGACTGTGGAATGCCAGGAAATCTTTGCTTGAGCAAAAGCAAGATGGTTTCCGCCCTGTCTTCAAAGAGTTCCCTCCTCCCAAGACTCATGGACGTACTCCACGGTGATCTTGTATCCTTTTGAATCATCTTCTTCTTCCAGATTAAGATGGATGCTTCAATTCTGTTCTTGAGGTCCAGCACCTTGAGCTCAGTGGTGAGGTCCGTGGTCCCAAGGAATTGTTGAGGATTAAATTGCTCATCTGTGATGCTCTTATAAATGGAGTCACCCAGGCTTGATCTCCCATTCTGAGGCAGCAGCAGACAAAGAAGGTTTTGTTATAGTGCCTAAAGCTGATAAATTGTTTGGATTTTCATTTTAATGTTGTTTACCTTTGGAAGGGAGTCATGATAATTTTCTGGGATCTCCATTTCAGACAGCACCTGAGCATTGATGGCCAAGGCCGCCTTGAGAACTTGGTTAACGTTGTCCTTCTGGGATTGCAACCACTTTCTTGATTCCTCTGATAGACCGTTTGAGGGAACTTTAATGCTTGGGCGCCACCATTTGTCCTCCTGCCTGAATCCGCTTGCTTTCTCTGATTCATCCGCATGTCTCGAGACATACCAGAATTCATTTTCCCCGCCGAAGTTGTCTAGCGTATTCTGGTACACATTCATATAATACAGGTTCTTTAATCATTACTCCATATCAGATGTCTCTATTTTTAGAGCTTTTTTTACCTCTTTTCTTCCCCCTTCCTTTAGAACAGGACAGAGTATGGATATAATACAACTACTTACCAAAAGCATGGCGTCAAGCTTGCGCAACCCAGGTACGTTGACAAGTAGATCACTTCTTTGTCTTGTGACCATAATCTGTTAAATATTATCCCAAAGGAGAAACAATTTGATTTTATTGTTCTGAAATTAACATTAAAGTACTGTAATGTTGAAGCGAAGAATCCTCCATTACCTCCATTTGTTTTCCATCTTCAGTTTTCTGAAGACAAGGAACAAATTCAACAATGTGATCAGTTACACCTAAAAGCCATCCTATTTCTTTCCTCCATCTTGCTTTTCTTTCTTCAGGCATGGGCTCTAATTTCGATGACTCTCCAAAAATAGATGCTGGAAATGAATACAAAAAACTGCAAGCGTGAATAAAATGATGACATGAACTCATTGTTATTCATCTTTTCAATGTTGTTACCAGCAAGGTTTGTGATGGTATTTGAGAGAGCCAGAGCCGAGGAAACACCCTTTCCCCCTCCTGACATGTCTTCACCCAAAAGCAGCTTTGAAAACCTCTCCTTCATCATCTCTATGTCTGTAAACACACAGAAATGCTTAGAAAATATCAAAACCATGGGGCCAAGAAAAATAAAAGCCATATACATCTAATGGTTGCTTCCAGGTACTTCAGACCCCAATATTGTTGTCAAACAAAGAATTGCACTTATTGCATTTAATTTGTACCTGATTCTAGTTGCTGTACTCTATTTTCCAGATTTGAATCAGACGTGTCACAAGTAAGTTCAGAATCCTCCTCCTGTTTCATCATCTCATTACTCCTCGGTAGCATCTTATCGTCATCCCCATCATCTTTCCAATCATGTCTTCCAATTGGTGCCCAGTTGTTTGTGTTAACCGCTCTGATGCTATAACACTTGGACATCTTTCTGGTAAGCCCCCGTTCCAATGCTTTTACCATTTTGTTTGGTAACAATGTTCGAGATTAGCTTCAGATGATCAGGATACACAGCAATTACGAAAAGCCTTAATTAATCTTCTAATGCTGTAGCTAGGAGCTATTGATCAGCTGTTGTATCCCAATCGTTGACGCTAATCTCAAACACTGTTACCAAACTTGTTTTCCTCTCCCTCTTCTCCTCGTTCTACTCGAGGATTGAGAGAGAGGATGTGAAAGTGCAGGAAGAAAACTTCTTGATATATCATGTAGCTTATTTACGGTTATAACCGACCTGATAGGCATCTATCTAGGCACCTAAGAAGAAAAAAACAAGGAAAAAGATCTTTGTGTGGTTGGTGAAGCTTTTCTGTTTTGGTAAAAAATTTATACAAGAAAACTAACTCATAACCTACTGAAAGTTAATTAAAACTGCATGAACAATGTTTTGTTGGGATTTTGGTCTATAATGGAACTGGTGGTTGCAAAAGCTGCGACAAAGACGCTACATTTTAACTGGAATTTACTATTTGTTTGATTGGATTCGTTCTCTTTAGCTCTCATGGCTTCCTGTTTTTATTTTACGTGAGTGCAATACTACCTATATCCCAGTTGTGATCGGTGTTTGGCTAAAGTATAATGTAAGTTAATTAATCTCGATTTCTTTACACAAAATGATAATGCTCCTATCTTTATTGTTAGATTCAAATTTTAATAAAGATAAACAGTTTTAAAAAAAAATTAAAAATATATTTAAAAATTTTAAATTGTAAATATGAGACACGTATAAAATATTTTATTTTTAATGTCTAAATATTTATAAAAAAATTATAAATAAAATATTATGAAATTATCAAAATAAATCAGATATTTTTTTAGGGATGGGGGAGTATTAAACGTAGCTTTTAGTGTTATACGTTCAGAGAATAATCAAAATCATTTAAATAAAAAATTTACATTTAACACTACCTCTCAGACACTCGTTTCAAATGAAGTCTCTAGTAGTTGCAATCATGGCTAAGATTTGCATGCAATTGGTTCGCTTGTACGTTGGTGTGTTTCACCTTTTTTAATTTAGGCAAAAAGTTCAAATAAAATTCTAATTATTTGAACTGTCATGACTTGGTTCCTAAACTAATTAACGTGTCAAATCAGTCTATCAACTCCTTTTTTTGTACCGATCTGACTTTTCTGTTAATTATTTGTTGAGATCGCTGATGGATGTACACACGTGGACGAGCAAATTTGCTGAGGTGACCCCTCAACTCTTTCTTTTCTATTCATCCGTAAACGAGTAAATTTACTACCAATATTTATTTCTTTAAATCTTCTCCCTCAACCCCACAAAAGCAGTCCCTCAGAATTGTCTCATTCTCAGGAATCTGAATCTACCTCTATCTTCGTCGGAAGCTGCCTGAATCGATGAAATTCTTCATCGACTCGCTATTTAGCCTGTGATTCAACTTTTTTCAATCTATCGATTCAGCTTTGCGCTTTCGCTCTCAGAGTTGCCGTCGTTCTCTCTCGCCATCATCGGATCTTTTCCCACAATTTTCGCCACTTGAGTCACTGTTTCAGTCAAGATTAACACTAGCTCCGTCAGATGTTGTTCCTGCTCGCGCGATCTTCATCTGTTGGTTCTAAAATTTCACGTCTTGCATTCCTATTATCCATTGGATTCACTCCAATCCATCTTAAATCTAGTTGAGTCTCTGATCAGAAATTTTTAACTTGATAAAATCCTAAAATACTCAATTTCTTCACGTCTGAGCATTCTATTTATTAATAGAATAGTCTAACTCATCATCCACTTAAGCTCCTGTTAGTCACGTCATATTATGAAACAAAATATTTCATCAAGATGTCCATGATGTAGCGGAGAAGGGCCAGATTGGTACAAAAAGATGAGTTGAGGGGTTGATTTGGCCTGTTAATTAATTTAGGATCTGAGTCGTGATGATTTAAATAGTTTAGGGTTTTATTTATGCTTTTTGCCTTTAATTCATTATTGAATGAATGTACATATGATCGGTACATTAATCGATTGAATCACATTTTCATGTGATGCAAAAAAAATTTAATAGATTTTAATGAATTAAATAGATAATACTGCCTATTAATTATTCAAACACTCCAGGTTAAATAAATTATCATTGTTTAATGGGTAATTTACAGAGATCCACAGAATTATCTGAGACCCCCACTGTGTTTTGCAAATTATAGAATATGTCTCTCAACCCTAACCGCAGGGAGTCCAGCTTCTCTCTATATCATGATGACGTGGAGAAAAATACATTCATTGAGAATCGAATCTTTGTTCTTTAATTGTATAAATTAAACCTTATTCGTTGGACCGTTAACTTAATTTATGTTAACTTTTATCATTTATTTTAATAAGTAAAATATTTTCCTAAATGTTATTCTTCCCAAATTTTAAATTATACTCATAGTCTTGGAAAATTTTCAACTTTGTAGTATATTTTGAATCATATTAGTAATAAATAATATTATTTTAATTATTATAAAATTGATAATTAGATCTAAAGTTTCATAAGACAATTTTTCTCCATTATTTTTAAAGACACAATTTACCATTTAATTATAAACTTTTATACTTTAACATATCTATTACTTAAAGTTTTATACTTAAACTTTTTTAAAAATTAGAAAAGATACACAATTAACCCGTCAACTACTGAAACTTTACAAAACGGTCTGTGAGGTTTTTTTCACTTTTATATATTAACGTATTTAGTTCTTAAACTTTTGGAGAACTTAAAAATGATAAACAATTGTTCCCTAAACTTTTGAAAACTTAACGAAATAGTCCATAAACTTATAAGCTTTTATCATTAACATATTAAAATAAAAGTGACTAAAGTGATTAACTTACAGTGACAGAGTGTAAACTTTATAATTAGATCCATAAAATTTTATAAATTGAACCCCTTACATTACAAATTATATTCATAGTCTTAAAAAAATATAACTTTGTAGTATATTTTGAATCATATTAGTAATAAATAATATCATTTTAATTGTTATAAACTTGACAATAAGA
>JBBYHH010309523.1:0-21060 GCA_038382905.1 Daphne laureola
ATATATATAAAATAAATATATCTAATTTTTAAATATATTTTTTAAAATTATTTTTAACAAATTATTTTTATTAAAACTTCAATCAAATACTATAATATAAACTAAAAAGTCAAGCATTGTAATTTTTATGGGACCATAGAGTAGTAAGCACTGGCGGATGAATATGGCAACGTCCGCTGGATAAACCTTTTGTCCAAAATTCATTATATCTATATATCAATCTATTAATTTTTTTGATTTACTATTCTTATATTTCTTTTGATTAATTTTTTTTTGAATTTTTTTTCCATTCACCTAAATATTAAACATTTAAACTCTCAATCTGCCACCGATTGTAAGGATGGCTAAAATACACAAATTAATAAGAAACGAATCTCTCAATAAAAAAAAAGAAAAGAGAAAAGAAACGAATCTCATACGGTCATACATCATCGTTGTTTTATGACACTTGAAATTCATGAGAAAAATAAAAGTGAACATGCAATATTTCAGTTTTTGTGATACATAATCCCTCAGCTCAGCAACACTTTTTTTCAAAAGAAATTTTCAATTTTATCAATCTCAATATATTTAATAATTTTAAATTTATCAATTTTTTTATAAAATAATATTTTTCTCAAATTCCTCTATTTACGGACCCAAGATTTATTGTTTGTAGGGATAAAATTATATATATTCATGTTATAAAATTTGAATGATGAAATCTTATTTTAATCACGCATCTTAATAAATAAAGTAAATCTTTTTCAACATGTGATTAATAAATCATTCATCTAATCATCCATCATTTATGATTTATTAAAAAAATTAATGATCTTTTGGATTTATTTGGTTGGATGATTCTGGGTAATTGGGTAAATTTTTAGAAAATTGAAGTGATAGATGTGGAGATAAAAATATGGTAGTAAATTTCATAAAAACTTTACGAAAATTTATTAAAAGAATAGCATATTTAAGGATATGGTAGTAAATTTCAAAAAACAAAAAGAGAAGCAAATAAGAAATGATTCATGTATTACATATTTACATGTAACTCAACAAGACATCATAAATTAATTATTACATTATACATTTGTCGACGCTTTCGCTACAGTACATGAACAGTACTGTTCTTGTCTTTTCTTTTTTTGGAAAAAAACACAAATAAATTCCTGAATTATTTAATTTATCATAAAATGATCACTGAACTTTTTATCCATCCGAATAAATCACTAAACTTTTATAATTGTATCAATTTAGCCATCAGATTTGAATTCTGATGATTTTTCACATGGAAGAATGATACGGATTGAGTGAGAAATTCAACATAAAGTGTCTCTAAGTGTCCAATTAAGAAAAACATGTTAAAAGAATACTACCGAGAAAGTCAAACGCGGTTAAGATAAAAAAAAATGACGTAATATTCTCTTAACATGCATGTATTTTTTTTTTAATCAAACGGTTAAAGACACTTTAGATTTAACTTTACGCTCAATCTGTGTCATTTTTTGGCCTGAAACATCATCAGAAATGAAATCCAGTGGCTAAGTTGGTACAATTTTAAAAGTTCAGTGGTTTATTCGACTGGATAAAAATTTTAGTGACCATTTCATGATAAATTGAATAGTTCAGGGGTTTATTTCTGTTTTTTACCTTAAAGGTTAGTTTTTTCCATGATATTAAATATCGTACCGGTTATCGTACCGTTTTGACACCGATACGATACAATACCGGTATATCGGGGGTATACCACTTGTACATTAAGAGAAATAAAAATCAAATTCATGAGGACGTATTGATTCTACTCAAATTAAAATAATATCTCCAAAATACGTCAATATTGATTCTACTTGTATGTGAGCTTTTTTTGGGACACATTTATGTTTACAATTTTTGTACATGATTTTACAATAAAGATGATACTCTTTGAGGAACAAACAAATGTGTAATTTTTTACGTTTGAATATGTAATTTTTGTACCGGATTCACACGTGTCATCCCTTAATTTTGTAAAAAAAAAAACACTCGTAACGCCATTTTCTACGTTTCGGCCGGTACACGGTACAGCCGAAACGACCGATACCGATCGGTACAATCACCGATACAACTTTGGCTTAAATGGTGCCGTTTCATGACCGGTACCGATACAAAACCTGCGTACTGGTCGATACGGCACGAAATTTAATACTATGATCCCCAAATAGTATATTCAGATCCACATATTCATTTATCATTATCTCATTCATTTTCTTTTCCTAATATCAATATTGAGATATACTCTAATAATAATGATAATAGTAAGAATAATTTGAACTAATCAATAAATGAAGGGTAAATTACAAAACAAACCCGTGAGGTTTGGTGAAACTTTTAGTTTGCCTCCTCTATTTAAAAAAATATGCAGTTATCCCTCTGAGATTTAGTGAAATCTTCAATTATCCCTTTTGATTGTTTGTGGTGTTAGTTGTCCTTAAATTTTTTAGGGTTAACTACTCTTATTGTCACTAATATATCTAACCCTAACACTTCAAACTTAAGATTTTATTTCTCTCATTTCTCCCTCCCCAACCGGCTACCTTGTTTAGCCGTCATTGTCGCCTAATCACCGTCACGACGCGGACGAGCTTAGGCCAGAGAAACGCAGGTGAGCCCATACCGTTGCGACACAGGTGTGATTGGGCTACCTTTTAACTGTTTTGGAATCGGTTAGTGTAATTACCGTTAAAATATTTAAAAGTCAACTAATACTATAAATGATCAAGGGGGTTAACTGAAGGTTTCACTAAACCTCAGGAGGGTAACTGCATATTTTTTAAAATAAAAAGAGTAAACTGAAAATTTCACCAAATCTCAGTTTTTTTTTTTTGTAATTTACCCATAAATGAATAACAACTTAACTTAAGTAGTTGTCATTGAAAAAAAGAACACTTTGGGGTGTTGTGAGTAATTAGTTTTTGTCTGGTTCCTTGGGTTGGAATAATAATAGTATCATCAATTTCTTCATTCTACACAGAGTCAGTCACACGCGCATGTTTGATTTGTTCTGCTTGTTGTTCCATTTGGCTACCCCAACTATAATTATGAGTTAATTTATTAGTAGTATCTTAACCTCAATTGTTATTATGTTTTTATTCTTTGTTCATATCAAAATCATTTCGCTAATTTTTTATTTTTTTTATTTGAATTATAATACTCCATTTCCATCAACAGTGCCGTCAAAACAAACAGAATAGTCCTTGAATTTTTATAATGCTCAAAATATCCAATTTTTTCAGCATCATAAAGCTACTTTGTCAAAATAAAGTTGTCTCATTTCCCACTCAGTGAATTCACTAATTAATTGCCCTATTTTATATTCAGGGAAGTTTTACCTACTAATGCTTTAATTTTTTTTTTTTACATCAACCACCTCTCCTTGGCATAAGATTCCTTGAACCTTTATTATTCCCGTTATTCTTTGAAATATTTGAAAATCTTGAAATGCTTTAATATTTGATAATTATGTAAAACATGCTTCTAAAATGATCATCAAAATTATTAATCATGTTGTTGAGATTTAGATATTGAAGAATCCAGGTAAACCTCCAACTATTAACAACTATCAATGCCATTATGAAACCTCAGCATCGGTCACGGCACCCCCACCTCCCCCTCTCTTAAATGTGGATGATACTTGTTTAAAGAAGAAAGGAAATGAGAATGACAGTATCATTAGAGATTCTTCAGAACACTTTATTATTGCATTTGTGAAATTTTTTGATGCTTCTGATGTTCTTGATACTGAATGTTAGACTTTATTGGAAAGCTTAAGAATAGCTAATTTGATGAACAATATTGATTTAATAGTTGAATCTAATTGTAAGAGTTTATGTAATATTGTTAATGGAATGTTAAATATTCCATCATTCTTATATGGAATTGTATATGAATGCAAATTATTACTAAATCATCTAGGGAAGAGAGATCGAATTCAATTCAAGGGAAACAAACAGCATAACATATCAACTCTCCAAACATGTTAGAACATCAATGGAAAATTTCATTTATTTTGATAAAACTCCTAATGACTTCATGATTGTTCTCTTCAGGAGCACCATTTTGCTTTCTGGAACAATCATTCCGAAGGTGTAGAAATCACTCGACCTATCCATGCCTCAAGAAGACTCTTTTGTACTACTAATCCCATTGACAAGGAAAAACAAATTTTATTGTAATTTTCTATAACATTCTATTTCCACCCAAAAAAAAAAAAAAAAAAGCTTTAATTTGTTAACCTCGCATCTTTTATTATCTGCTTTTAGCATTCTCTCTTCATTTACACATTTATCTTACCATTTTATCCCCAATTTTTATTTTTCCCTTTAACTTCATGCCAAAGAAATGACCAACTTTTTTGATAAATAGAACCATAATAAGGGATGGTGAAGATCTGACTTTGATTTCTAGTCAACTTACCTTTACCTGCACTGCAACGCAAGTTTCTTCAGCAAGAAAGTAACCTCATAATCACTTCCAAGTGAACAGGCAGCTAAATATGCATGAATCTTTAAATTTGTACATAAGTACAAGGGGTACATAATTTTGTATACATCACTTGTTGCCTGTGTCTTGGAGAAGAAAAGATGCTTTGTTCCGAACCTATTAAGAACATAATCAGATACGTTATATGATGATATAATGAGACCATAATAACATACAGAATAAATTGATTCCGCACCTTTGAAGCATAACTCCTCAAATCGGTGCTACTGATTTGGCAAGAACATCGACGGAGATGAAGAACCCACATTTCGCGGATGGCTGGCTTGTCCTCCAGCAGTGTGCTATTCAGTAGCCAGTTCTGTGCCAACACTAGATACATGTAGATCTTGAAAAAGTTGACGGTCTTCCGTTTCAGATCAATTGACAAGAGTAGGTTTAAGATCCCTAAATCATCACTATCCTGAAAAAAATGAAGACAGAATAACTAAGTTCATGAGCCGGACTTTTAAAAATGGGATTCATAATAACTGAAACATTCACATACTATAAAGTTTATGCTTGTATCTTATTGATGAAGTAAGCTTTCCTAAATTCTTTAGGCACAGGACTGCATCAGAGGATTGATTACCTTGTTATCAAGACAGTTAGCAAGAGTGTGGAAGGCAACACTGCTCTGTAAGTTTTTGCTACGAGAATCAAGGCCTGAAATCGATTTCAGGGTCTGCAAGCAGTTTGAATCCTTTGGAACTCTTCTTACATTGAGTAACAAACATACGGTCAGGAAGGGAAGAAAGAACCAATGAAAACTTTAGGAAAGTATGAATGAGCATGCTGGAGTTTTTCCCAGAGATATTAGGAATGTCACAACTCGCAACTATTATAAGGCAACTACCTGCAAGCAATAGACCTTGAAACTTTTGTACAGCTTGTACTCCATTCTTTATCAACAAAGTAACTGATAAGTGATTGCATACAATTGTACACCAGAGGTGATAGACCCTGAAGTTGGCGGTCCAAGGATAGAAGAATCACAACTTCAAGCAACTCTTCTGCTTCAGAAGTTGAGAAGATGGAATTTCTCTCCCTGTACAATAAGGGCATGAATGTTGGAGGTTTCAGGGATGTATAGGTCAGGTAATAGGAAGGTTACCTAGGAAACAAGAAAACTGTTCCATGAATTTTAACCGCTGCATACCTCATGCCACAACAACTAGCAATGACTTTGAGCCAGAATCTAACATTTTGTGGTGGCCTGACAGCAATTGAGCCTAAAGGAACAAACCAAAAATTAAAAATGAAAGGTTGCACATGTATGGCCTCTGTATAACGGAAATAATAGTGTTAGTTAAACAGATTTGTTCAAGAAAAACTAAAATTAAATTTCATAATGCATAAAGTCAATGATTAATAACGTTTCATAAAATTCATTAAGCACATCATATTAATCCACCCTAATTTTTTTTTATCTAGCTGATGAAAGTTCTGCCAAGACATAAGAGAAAATGTTGTATCCTGAAAGCATTGCAACCCAATTTTTCCCAACTCATAGTTCCATATAACTGCAGACTTTGCAATTCTCTTGTAAGGCTGCAATATATAATAATAAAGGTCAGCTCTTCACCACCTTATGTTTACAAAGTAACCGCTGCCCCTAAATCCAGATAGCATCAGCTCTAAAACACAGACGAGTGATTGTCCGCGTAAAGTGACAGAAATCAAAGACAAGGTATGATCTCACCAGAGATCGGTTCATCCATAATTGCACCTCTGGGATAAATGGATGAAATGCAGAGAGAGACAAGAAACTCACCAGTATCTTCGGCTACTGCACTCAAGGAAAATCCAAAACAGAACCCATATATCTGAAGAGCCTTTTTAAGTTCAGAATAGCTGGGCGCCCAACCCATTTGAGGGGGAGAACCAATCTGCAAAAACATGATGAACAAAATTGGCTTTGTTTTTTCTTTTGTCCGTAAGAAGAAGAGCATCCTATGTAAAACTTCACCACTATGCTTTTGCATGAATTTATAATGTCAACTATTTTGTGGCAATTAATTGCCACTATAAACTTCATGTCACTGACCCCAAAATAGTTGGGATTTAGGTGTTGTTTGATGATGATGATTGATGATTTTTCTTTTCTTTTCAGATATGTGGAGCAGGGGGGAATAACTGATGTCTAGAACTTTCGATTTCTACAGAGAATAAATAAAGTGTTCTTATATGATGATCATGATGATCTTACAGTTTCTACTTTTAGTAATTCAAATGAGTAAAACAAAATGTGTTCACCTTATTCCCAGACGAAAGTAAGGCGCACCAAAATTCACATGCAGATGATGCCAACTCCTCATTTGATGAATATAGCACTGATAAAACAGCAGATGGATACACAGATCAAGCTTAAGCACTAATTAAATAATGACTATGATATTGCCTGCAGATGCACTCACTCAAATTAAAGGTCCAAGACCCGATTTCTTTGTCTATAAGACCACATCTGCAAATCAAGCTTGAAAGCCATCCATTTAAAAGTAACCCCTCAAGAAAAGAAAAGCCTGATAGACAAGCAAACAAATGAATGATTATCTGAGCATAATTAGCTAATTAGTGAGGACAAAAACATGTAAAACATTATTAAAGGCATCGGTATATTCTGGCTATTTAGTCAGAAAATACCAAATCAACATGCAACAGCTGATATTGAATTTGGAAAATGAACGAAGTCATCATGTTGTGTGGTGCGATGTATGTGCATGTATTTGTGTTCTAACAGGAAACTAACCTGTTTCAGGAATAAGCCCAACAAGAGAGTTTAACTGATTGTTCATGAATAGTTGCAAAAGTGAGGAATTAACAAGCTCCGGAGGCACAATTGAGGGCATCGGTTTCTGAAAATTATATGTGAAACAAAACAAGAAACTTCAGTTCTGTTTTGGAACTTTGACAATGAAGAATTATTAAAATAAATAAATAAAAGTGGGATCAATATAAATATAAAAAAAGACCTGATCTGTGAACGCTTGCAATCCCCATTCTGGTGCCTCCTCGTCAGTTTTTATTTCATTCATCTATGAAGGCATTTAAATAGACCAAAAGAGACATGAAGTATGCCAAAGATAGTAGGATCTATACATTATCCAATATAAACTGCTTCAGTTCATTTGAGAGGATGATGATTGAATTTACCAAAATCTGTCAGGATCCACTTGTGGAAGTTTGAACTAATATTTCAGCCTTCTGATTCTCTAACTAAATGAAGTGCAAGTAATGTTACCTAAACTCAGAAGAAAGCACCATTAGCACTTTAATCAACAAAATTCTCATGCTAACTTTGAGAATAATTAAATGATCAGAGAGATAAGTTGAAAACAGGAGACAAAATGCTAGTAGTGTATTTGAGTAGTTGACGAATCAGGAAGAGGACTGAGGGAGACTGAGAGAGAGCAATTTAGCTGAGAAGTTTACGAACCATTTCCATTCGTCCCATAGCACAACCAATCCCCTCAACTTCGTATTCATTGTTGGGTGCTTCGACATCTGTGGAAGGATACATACATCGAAGTGTGTATATGCATTGTTGAAGGGAAGGCAGACTATAGATGCATTTGAATATTTAATTACATTTACAGGAAAAGTGGGCATTGTTATTATGCACTATCCAAGTAGCTCATCAACCAGTTCATTTGAGAGAAGAGAGAACTGATTCAAAGGACCACAAAATTTTGAAGAATGAAATATGAATATAATAACAGAACACAAAAACAATTGAAAGAAAAAAAATGAACTGGAGAGTAAAGAAGAACCTGGAATCTCCGTTGCGGCAGATGGAAGCAAAGCGAGCTGGTGACGGTGGAAGGCAGGGATCGACGGTGGGAGGCTGGGAGCGCTTGGAGCTGAGGCCGACTGAAGCGTTGCTGGAAATTCGAGCTCGCCCTACTGTGAGTTCTGTCAGCATCGATCGCGACGGAGGAGCTGGAGCACGAGGCGTCACGACGGAGAGGGGCGGATGAAGAGGAAAGGCGTCACGGCGGAGCGGAGAGGACGCGCCGAGCTCTGGCGATGGTGGTCGATCGTCGAAGACTCGAGCTCGCTGAGTTAGGGATTTCAGATCGAATTGAAGCTGGTACTGGCTTAGATGGTCAGGGGAGGGGCTGATATTTTTACCAGGGGTATTATAGTCATTTCACGCGAGCTTGATTAGGCTCGCGAGCCTATCGAGCCGAGCTTCTAATATTCGAGCTCGGCTTATTTATTAAATGAGCCTACAAATCAGCTCGAGCTCGAAACTTCTGAAACTCGGCTCAACTCGATTCGTTACTCAGCCTTACCTTCAACCATGTGTTAGAACTTTGAAGTATTTTTTTACTAAAAAAAAAAATTTCTTCTCATGTCTTAATTTGAGTGCAACAAAAATGTATGGTTTATTTAAGAAGGAATGAAATTATTATTTTGGTGACCCAAATTTAAGTCGGTTTACTATTGCGGTTCAATTCTAAATTTTAAGGGTAAATTATAAAGATTCCATGAAATTTGGTGAAATTTTTAGTTTATCTCATCTATTTTAAAAAATATGTAGACACTATAAAGATTTTAGCGGTAATTATATTAACTGATTCCAAAAAAATTAAGGGGTAGCTCGGGCTCATATGTGTCGTAGCGGTATGGGTTCTCATGCGTTTCTACAGCCTGAGCTCGTCCGTGTCGTGGCGGTGATCAGGCGACAACGACGGTTATACATGTGACCGGTTGAGGAGAGAGAAAGAAGAGAGACAAAATATTAGGTATAAAGTGTTAATGTTAAAGATATTAGTGATAATAAGAATAATTAACCATAAAATTCTTAAGATCAATTAACGTCACAAATAATTAATAAAATAATTAAAAATTTCACTAAATATCTGCATATTTTAAAAACTAAAGGGAATAAATTGAAATTTTCACCAATTTGTTTTGTAATTTACCAAATGAGTGTTTAAAGTGAGTAACTCAATGTTCACATTTCAAAAGTTGAAATTTGAAAAGCGCACGAACACAACACAAGCCACTCAAATGAGTGTACTCCCGGCCACAGATAACCGTTACAACATCCCGTTGCCTCCACTGGGTCCCCCACACTCTCTTTCATCATCCCCATGGCGGTGACCGGAGGCCAAGCTCACACATTCTCGCCACGTGTCCACCAACCTTTCCTCTTCCTTTTGTTCTCCGCCGTGACACGCTTCTGGAACATTCTCACATCGTCAGTTCTACTCAACCACTCTTCTTCTCCTTCGCCGCCGCCGCCGCTTCATTTCTCTTGTCTCCCCTCCGTCAACATGACCACCACCATGGAGAGCTTAATCGGCCTGGTTAACAGGATTCAGAGAGCCTGCACCGTCCTCGGAGACTACGGCGGCGATGTCAACAGCAACAACGCCTTCTCTTCCCTCTGGGAAACACTTCCTTCTGTAGCCGTCGTCGGCGGCCAGGTCTTTTGCCTCTCCTCCTTTTCACTCCGCAATTTTGAATTTCGGTTTGTACTGAGGTTAATTGGTTTCAATTCGTGAGCAGAGCTCCGGGAAGAGTTCGGTTCTGGAGAGCATAGTAGGCCGGGATTTTCTTCCGAGAGGATCCGGTTCGTTTCTGTTCTGCTACTCAATTTCTCTCTAGTTGCAGTGTTTAGGTTTTCGTGTTCAAATTTGTTGCTCTTCTTTTGGTTCAGGAATTGTGACCAGACGGCCTCTGGTGTTGCAGCTACATAAGACCGAGGAAGGGTTGTCACAGGAGTATGCCGAGTTTCTTCACGTTCCTAGAAGGAGATATATTGATTTTGGTATGCGTTTCCCACGGCTTAGAAATGTTCCTAGGAATATGTTTGTGCATTTGAAACATTGGAATATAGAGAAGTGAAGTTGAAATTTTCTTAAAAAATCACATCTGAACAGGCCTTTAGACTGCTCACTCTCCATTTTCTTGTTTTGTGCATGTTCTTAAGTAAATGGAAGTGTTCTAGTTCTTCGTGAAGGTGACTGTCTCTTCAAATTTATAGTGTCATTCACTGGAAACACTTGATGGTACTGTTTAGGTGGTTAAGTGGTAAAACTTCAGGTAGTGGAGAAATAGCTGCTACTGCCTTGTAAACATTATTTATTTGTCTCCTATGGTATTTTCATGTATGAATTACTACTATTTTCCCAATTTTCCATCTCATATAGAGTTTGCAACTTCCTTCTTTTCGGTGCAGCACTGGTCCGCCAAGAAATTCAGGATGAGACTGACAGACTAACTGGGAAGACAAAGCAGATATCACCTGTTCCAATCCATCTTAGTATCTACTCTCCAAATGGTCGGCCTTCAACATTTTAGAATTTTCTGAAAGTGATTTTTTTGGGAATTGTCCTGATATTGATTCTTTCTTTTTGTTTTTCCAGTGGTGAACTTAACCCTTATTGACCTGCCGGGGTTGACAAAAGTTGCTGTTGGTATGTTGATGGCCACATGTTGAACTTATGTGGAGTTCAATATTTGTTTACTTTTCACAACTCATAGTGAGGCTAACTTTTTGTTCCAGAGGGTCAGCCTGAAAGTATTGTTCAGGAAATTGAGAAGATGGTTAGATCTTATGTTGAAAAGGTATTGCATAGGTTTCTTCCAACTTTTTTTAATGTGCATATTCACCATCTGTTTAAAAACTCAATATATGTGTGTACAGTCCTAATTTAAAATTGTAATCCATGAAGCCAAATTGCATCATACTGGCAATATCACCTGCCAATCAAGATATCGCAACATCAGATGCTATCAAACTAGCCAGGGAAGTAGATCCAAGTGGTATGTATAATTTCTGGTTTCTTATGGTACTTATGAGATCTTAAGGAGGAGTTTCATTTTCTCGGGTTTCACTGCTATTCTGTGATCCTCATGACTGTTTTACTTTCAGCTGAACGTACATTTGGGGTGCTGACAAAGCTTGATATTATGGACAAAGGAACAAATGCTTTGGATGTGGGCTCTCTCTCTCTCTCTCTCTCTAGAGTTAGTTTGCTCCATTTTCTTTCAGTGTTTCTAAACTTAAGTTGGACAACTGCAATTGAGGATCTGGGCATTTGAGTCCTTGTTTGGTAGTCCAAACTCCATACGCCATAGGAAGAAGAGTTGTATTGTTAAATTGGTTATGTAGTTTGACATGATTTATTAAAAGAAAAATTCTTATCCAGGAAGAATACTGATGCTTTTCCACTCTCATAAAGGTTCTTGAAGGGAGATCTTATAAGCTGCAGCACCCTTGGGTTGGAATTGTGAACAGATCGCAAGCTGATATAAACAAGAATGTTGACATGATTGTGGCTAGGCGTAAGGAACGTGAATATTTTTCTACCAGCCTTGACTACAGTCACCTGGCTGATAAAATGGGTTCAGAGTATCTCGCAAAGCTACTATCGAAGGTTTGATTTTATTGATATCACCTTACACGCCTTTGAAGATGATGAAAATAATGTATTGATATAATCTTGTCTTCAGCATTTAGAGTCTGTGATTAGGGCTCGGATCCCAAGCATTACATCACTGATAAACAAGAGCATTGAAGAACTTGAATCGGAACTGAACCATCTTGGTAGACCTGTTGCTCTTGATGCTGGGGTGGGTGAACATGATTCCTCAATAATAATACGAGTATAATGAATTTTACTTGAAACCATGATGCTGTGTTTTAGGCTCAACTATACACAATATTGGAGCTTTGTCGTATCTTTGATCGAATTTTCAAGGAGCACCTAGATGGACGGTAAATACCTTGCAACCTTTTCTTGCTACTGTGTCCATCTTTTCTATGGACGTCATGATTGCTCTAACTTCACATGTTATATTTCATGGTCATTTATTATTGGCATATGCGCATTTGTGGAGCTTGTAATTTGGATGGCTGGAAGTTAATATTATCGGTGGTGAATAGAAACGAAGTTTTATTCACTGCAAGAGCTGAGAATGACTACTAAGTTGGTAGTCTTGCAAGCTTTGTTCGAGAGAATTGATTACATTAATACTTCTTTGCTTTATAATTCATCCTGCTCGGTTTGTTTAAAGTAATACAGTAGCTTTATTGATCACTGGCATATGATCCTCAGGCGGCCTGGAGGTGACCGCATTTATGGAGTCTTTGACAATCAGCTACCTGCTGCTATGAAGAAGTTACCATTTGATCGTCATCTTTCCCTGCAAAATCTAAGGAGAATTGTTTCTGAAGCAGATGGTTATCAGCCTCACTTGATCGCTCCAGAGCAAGGTTATCGTAGGCTAATTGAGGGTGCATTGAACTACTTCAGGGGTCCAGCTGAAGCTTCCGTGGATGCTGTAATGTTTTCACAGCTTTAGCAAACCCATGAATTTGGCTTGAAAACTTTCACCTAACTGTAGCTGATTATAATAATCTTGTTTATGTAGGTTCACTTTGTCCTAAAGGAACTCGTGAGGAAATCACTTGCAGAAGCTCAGGTTACAACTCTTGGAATTTGTTGAGACTGTCAATCAGATTCTAAAAATTTGGTCTGAAACTGATTATGTGTTGATGTTTGAAAACCAACCAGGAATTAAAACGATTTCCAACGCTACGAGCTGAAATAGCAAATGCTGCAAATGCAGCCTTGGAGAAGTTTCGAGATGAAAGTAGAAAGACAGTTATCCGGTTGGTGGATATGGAGTCCGCATATTTAACTGCAGATTTCTTCCGGAGACTACCCCCCGAATCGGAGAAAGGAGGAAATCCTGATCTCTACAACGAGGGTCACTTTAGAAGGATAGGATCAAATGTGTTCTCCTATATAGGGATGGTTGCAGACACACTAAAGAACACAATCCCCAAGGCTATAGTTTATTGTCAAGTCAAGGAGGCCAAAACATCTCTGCTGCATTATTTGTACACTCAAGTAGGAAGAAAGGAGGTACAATCTTTTTACATTCATGTATGAGTAGCTTTCTGGTTACAGCAAACTGACCGTGCTTGCATTTTTCTTTTTCTTTTACCAGGGTAAACAACTTTCCCAGATGTTGGATGAAGACCCAGCTCTGATGGAAAGAAGGCAACAGTGCGCCAAAAGGCTCGAACTCTACAAGGCTGCAAGGGACGAGATGGATTCGGTATCATGGGTAAGATGATGATGATGATACCTTTTGTGACATATGCAATTCTTCGGCCTATCATGTCTGTAAGCATTTCTTTGTGGCTGTATTAGTGGACAGATTTTCCCATATGGCCCCAGGCTCTGTATGTATTTGCTGGTAATTATGTCTTCTGAGCTTGCCCATAGCCACTGTGGTTATTGGTAACGTTCTGCTGTTTTTCTGGTGGCAATGGAAATATAGGAAGAAGAAAATTCTACAAAATGAACAACTGATTAGCGAAGGTTCAATGCACGAGAATTATTACAAAATGAGCATGAGAAACATGGTCTCTGACCATAACTAACCAAATATGATGTGCTAATCTAATCATAGCGCTAGAAGGATCATTAAAGTAGTTGTTATTCATATCAAATGTCATGCATTATATAGGATTATATAGGCTATGATAGATAGTAATAGATTAAAATTTGGCACACGATATCCATGACATGCTTTGTCAAAGCAAAATGATATCAATATATCATAGCAGTGCGTTAGTAAAAATTGCAAAAGCTTAACTTGATAGACCAAAATCGTGACTTTAAAGGACTGACACGCAAAATACCGAATACTAGAACGTGCAACAGAAGCATAACCACTTAAACTACTAATTATAAAACGAACAAAAAATGCTTTGAGTCATAAGGTTAGTCCGGAGTAGTTAGACTGACTCTTTATCCAACTAACTCCGTTGTCAAGAATTCATGGCTGTAAGCGAGGCTAGAATTCTAACCTCGCCTTCTTGTTTCTCGAAAGTAACTTCTTATCCTCCTTGGAACTGCCATACATCACTTGAGATGAATAAAAAAAGAATACTATGATGACTTTAGAACCTTCGTGCTTGACACCACAATCATCCAATTGTGCTTCCCGCATCAAACTAACCCTCATGACAACTACAACACCTGCCCTAATCCCTGCACGGGTAAAGTAAGGAAGATGAAGAACCCGGAAACCCCGATGGCAAGGCCGGCCGGGCCCGTCGCTCACGACCGCAAGTAGTAGGGCGACGACCGCCACCTGCGTAGCCCCGCTAGTACTCTCCTCCTTGGATCGCTCCTGCTGTCCTCTCTCACGCCGACTCGTCCCTATTAGCGGACCCTCCGCCGGCCTTCTTCCTCCACCTTCTCCTCCATATCTCCATAATTCACTCTAAATCTAAGGGCCGATCCACTTTTGATCTCGATCAGATTGTCTCCAAATGATATCTTACCTCTCACGCATCCGTTCCAACGCCTGAAACTCCATGACGAATTTACTGAGATCACTTCGGAAGGGAGGAGAGTCGTGGAAGACCGAGCTCGGTGCTGGTGTAGGAGGAAGCAACCGAGCACCATGCCGCCAACTCCAGAGGCTCTTAGAAACCCTAACATAGACATCTTTGGAGTAAAATGAATAGTTGGTCTTAATATTAGTAGGTTTTTTTATTAATAAGTAAAAGTTTGAGTATTAAATGTGGTATATGTAAAGTATATGAAGGTAAAGTTGACAGAATAATTGTAAAATTGCACCAAGTGATTAAATTGAGTGGTAAATATATGTTATTCAAAAGAAAAATGATAAATGTGCACTTTTAATATAATTAAGTGGATATTTTACATCTTAATCGGTTAAACTTTTGGTTACGGAGAATGACGATCAAATCTGATAATACTTAAATATGATCATAGCCACCCAATAATCTAGAGAGCTTCTTTGAGTAGATTATTTCATTCTATATGAGTTAATTCTCATCTAAGTAAGTTAATTCTCATTAGATTATTTCATTCATAGATCCCGTTTAGAATAGCTGTTATACTTATCTGATTTTGTCTCTCATTTTCTTAATTATTAGATTTTTTTCTCAAATAAATCATGAATTTTACTAAGATAGTATTAAAGATCTTATCGAAAACTTACAGCGGATTGCCAAACAAAGGCTAAGAGAAAAAATAAAAGAGGTATTATCGGCATAACATCGGCATAACATCAACGATTAGATTAAAAAAAGTATAGACTTCTAGCAATTTGACAAAAAAAAAAAACTATTCAAAAACGACATAGAATTAAAACAAATATTGATCAAATTAAAGATATTAAGCTTAACAAATTCATTTTTCAAGTAACTATAATGTTTTAGATAACAGTTATAACTAATTCATAAATTATTTTTTTAATTGGCTAAAAACTTTAATGAGCGTTTCAGAGAAGTTATTGACTAGAAACCAGGTATACCGTATTCTTTAAGGACCAATAAAGTGTCAGTTTTAGCCGTTAACAGTACGCGACATTCCAAAGGCGAGGCGAATTTCCAAAAACATCGCGGACCACAACAACTTGATTATGAAATACCGAGTTTACCCTTCCCGACCATAAACGCTCAAACTCAAGACCAACCCCCAGATTTCAAAGCTCGTCTATTTAAGCCTGTTCTGTTCTGTTCTCTCTCTGCGCTTCCTTCTCAGATCTCATTTCAGATTTCCCTCCACTTTCCTCTCCCTCAAATTTTTCAAGGTAAAAATTTACTCAAATCTCTACTCAATTCCTTCAATTGCTTTCGATCCCTGAATTGTGCCCTCTTTGATTGATATATCGTTGCATTGTCGTTATGTTTGTTCAATTTCGTTATGATATGATCTGTTATGGCTAGATCTATTGCTACAAATTGCGTCTCGTGCCGGATCTTGCTGACCCTTTATCTGATTTATCGCTCTTTCTATAGCTTTAGTTTCATGTGTTGTTTGTTTGAGTGTTTTTTGTTTGTTTGTTTTGTTTCTGAACAGATTCTGTGTTGACAAGAGCTTATTAGGTAGTTGCTATGGGGGCAGTTGGTGAGGCTGCTACTAGTAAGGTACTTCATTGCTGATGGATTTGATCCGATTACATTCTTGTCTTTGTTGTGATTTGTATCTGACAGATTTGTGTGAGTGAGGTGATTGTAGGAGGTGAACGGTACAATGGCAGAGAAAAAGCTGACAGTTGTTTTTGTTCTGGGTAAGAATTTTGTTTTTTGATGATTGAATAGTTTTGAGTGTCAAAGTTCATCATTTTACATGGCATAAGAAGTTTAAGTCATAGTATTTTGTTTTGTTAACAACTTTCTGGTTCATGACTTTGCCGATATACTAGGTGGACCTGGAAGTGGAAAAGGTACTCAGTGTGCAAACATTGTTGAACATTTTGGCTACACCCATCTTAGCGCTGGTGATCTTCTCAGAGCTGAAATCAAGTCTGGTTCTGAGAATGGGTAGGTGGACATACATCTAAAAGTTTATTGATCCACTTCACATGTAGAATATTTCACTTTTGGTTTCTGATCAGATCAGATCTAAAAAGGATAGAATCTTACTGTGGGGATATGGCACATCGAAGTTGCTTCAGAAAGATGCCTTCTTTTCTGGTTAGATCACAAAAAATTCTTTGTTTTCTGCAGAACCATGATCCAGAATATGATAAAAGAAGGAAAGATTGTTCCATCTGAGGTAACCATTAGACTCCTTCAAAAAGCCATGCAAGAAAGCGGCAATGACAAATTCCTCATCGATGGTTTTCCTCGTAACGAGGAAAACCGAGCAGCATTTGAAGATGTTGTAAGTCCTTTTATTTCTTGTTTAATTCGGTATACAGATCAGATTGATGTTTTTGCAGAACTGTTTTTCTTGAGAACTAAAATTGTAAGCTATGGTCTGATGCTGCAGACCAAAATTGTGCCAGAATTTGTGTTGTTTTTCAATTGTTCTGAAGAAGAGATGGAGAGGCGCCTCCTTGGCAGGAATCAGGTTCGACGATTTCCTCTTGCATTCGCTCTCTTAGCCATGATCTGTACTACACATTCAGTTCCTTATTTCTAATTCATCTAACTTCTCGTATTTTCAATATTAAAGGGAAGGGAAGATGATAATATTGAGAATATCAGAAAGAGATTTAGAGTCTTTTTGGAATCTAGCCTTCCTGTGGTTGATTACTATCGGGCTAAGGGCAAAGTTCGAGAGGTAATGAGTTTCTTACTGCACTTATTTCTAAATTATTTTCAGATAATATTTTTTTTACTTTAACTTAAGATTGTTTTGACATTTAGATCGATGCTGCAAAGCCCATCGAAGAGGTGTTTGAGGATGTGAAAGTTATTTTCACACCAAAAGAAGACAAGGTAAAGCACCATCGCTGCATTTTGCTCTAGGTGCCACCACCTGAACAAACGAATTGAAATCATATTTCTACCGGAAACAAAAGTTATCAGAAGTTCTGTATACAATCTAACCTTACTTTCCCTATGCCTCTAGAAGTTGTTACTCTCGCAGTTTCATTGCAGTTTGATGTATATATCTGTGGTTTGACTCTTAGTAGTTGATGGGCATAAATAAGGCATAGTGTCATCCAAAGGACTTGGTTTTGCAAGTTACAGTACTGAGCTTGTGACATAACAAAGATTCACTGTAACAATAGATATAACATGCGACTAACTTGTCATCATTAAGGTAGCAGAGAAACCAATTATTAGGATAAAAAAAAACTACTTGTATGTTCGCTTGATGTGCTATTCATATGAAAGATTCCAATGACTTACACATACAACACATGTGTTCGGAATTAGATGTCAAAACATTTTTTTCAAGATTAAATCTGGTGAGAACATTATTTTCTGCTACTCAAATATGGAATTTCCCAATTAGAAGTTCAAAGAATCCAGGATTAGTGAACATGTGAATACCTATATATGGGCATTAGTAACAGACTTATGTGCACAGTCCAGTTAAAATGAAAGTCTACATGTGACTGAATTTCGTCTGATTTGTCTTGCTTCTAGGTTGAGTAGATGCTGCAGTGCTGCCATAAAATACCAGAATATGAGTTTTGTTAAGGTAATGGTAAGATCCCTTTATCACAAATCGTTACGACTTTCATCCCCTTTGGCTTACAACGATTTTTTAAGCATTTAATCTATGTTTTTAAATACTTTTACAATTAAATGATAGTTTAATGTTTATAACTTCTGGTCATATTTTCTCTTTAGAATTTTTTTTCCATGGACAAGTAATAGAGATAAATTGAAATCAAATTGACGTAAAATGTCAAATGTTGCAATTGAAAGGGGATTGAGGAGTAGTGTACAATACAGCTTTTATTTTTTTGATACAGTACAATACAGCTTTTAATTTTATTGTTGAGCAAGCAATATTTCTTGCCTTATGTTGTTTCATCTTTTGCAGGTGATGTTACATTTACTACATATGTTGTACTTTTCTGGCACTTATGTTACATTTACTACATATGTTACATAGTATTTGTTTTTCATTATATGGTAGCAACAGGTTATTATTTGTCGGATGAGATTGAGATTGATGCATACTTGTGTATTCTTGCCATTGTGACTATATCCAGACAGGAAGATTAGAAAAAAAAAAGATTGATGATACCCAATAAATGATTCTTTCAGTTTCCCCACTTAGAGCATAGAATACAATGCTTGTCTGATCATTCTATTCCTCACTGATGAATGGTATTTGTGCTTGATTCTAATTCCTTCACATTTTCCTTTATTTTGGGCTAAACTGCTTGCCCCAATTCCAGATCAAGTCAGTGTTTTTTGTTTCCCACTCCCTCTATAATGCATATAAAAATGTTACATCTGAAGTTAAAATGATATGAATAAGTGATGAAACCTTCTAGGTTATGTTGGCACAAAGGCAGTTGGAGTTTTGTCCCCTAAATGTATTAGGATGAGATATGTATGAGGAGACTCGGGTGATGTGATATGTAATTACTTGGTGTATTTTATTTATTCGGACAAGAGCAACCTTTCCCACCTCATGATTGGGTGGCGATGATTGTATGGGGAATCCCGGAGGATTTCTTCTTGGTTCTTTACTATCAGTCACCACCGCATTTAGCGAAACAAACAGATGAGTCGAGTCCCGGTTGATTGTCTACGAATGAGAGTCGGCTCCTTCCCCTTGGTACTGTTCTTTCGCCAAGGTTCTTGGTTGCGTAAGCAACCAGTTATTGACAGGTTGTTGCAGTCGTCAAGGGATTTTAGAGAAATTCTTATTCGTTTTCAGTTTACCAAGTCTCGAATAAAATTTGAAGAATTAAAATTTATAAATATTCAGTAAATTAATAAAATAACTAATTGCTTTTCAAAAAAAAAAATGTATGCTAAAGAAACTTCTAGATTTCTTCTTCTTTTTATTTATTTATTTATTTATTTATTTTTGTTTGAACAATAATTTTTTCTAGTTTTACTAGGATCTGAATATTACTATGATTCACATAAAATATACATGCGAACTGAGAAGTGTTTCTCATCTATCCTTGTTGCTAAGGAACACATGACAACAAAATTGCTCTCAAGAATAGATGGATGGGGACTCTCTTGACAAGCTTTTGAGCAAGGAAAGCATATTAATAGAATATAATACCATTCTCCTTAATTGTATCAAGAATAATTCCTAGCTTTCCCTCCGTTCTCTCATCCTTTCTTGCGTCACACGCCATCGCAAAGACATCAGCTTCCTTGGATCTCTCCGCGATGAGCCTCCCGACAGTCCTGCAGGCATTCTGGTCCGTGAGTGATGGTAGAGTGAACCTCAGATCCCTGGCATTCGTGCTGGCAGCGGATACGACTTTACATGTATTCCGGTGCAAAACTTTGGCATGGATGAACCGCTTCGAAAATAAAACATTTAGTAGAAATGGCCTCATGTACATATTGGTTCTTTGTTTCCATGATTTGCTGTTCGGCCTTTTCGCAAGCTCTCCTTGAGATCTCCTTGTCCAAGCTGCTCTGATGACAGAAACCTATAATCATGAACAACACTTGGCATAAGCAAACGAAACATTCCCCTGAAAACTCCATCACTGTTTCCAATGATCATGCGATTTGCTTCTGCTTTCAAAAGGCGAGTCCTCACACAACAAATGCAATTGATCACATGAACACTAGGGGAGGGGCGTAGGATAAGCATTACAAGAACTCATTGGCATTAGCTAGGGTTTCAAAAGTATGGCATATTCCCAAAACTCTAGCTACATCTGTTTCTCTGTGATAAGGTGATAGAACCAAGACTAACCAACATACTATTACAAGAACATGCCTTAGGAAAGTACAATTTACTATTATCACTGTTACCTGTTCAAAAGTATGGCATGGAGTGGAAAGTGAAAAGGGCGACAACAGATTTGGACTCGAATCGACAAACATCAGGGCTTGTGCAACCTCTCCAACTCAGCATAAATACACATGAGAAAATGGAAAGAATGTGATTAATGTTTTGGTTTTAAGTCTCTACTTTCCCTATGATTGAAGACAAATAAAAACAGACAGACATTACTCATACATATCCCCCAGAAACAAAGAGTTCTGGTAAGGTCAGTCCAAAACTCAGAGCTGTAAGTAAAGTAACTCTTTGACACCCTAAATCAAGCTGCACACTGCAAACACCCAACCTCAAGTAAGTAATCATTTAGGCATTTCATAAA
>JBBYHH010309524.1:0-12466 GCA_038382905.1 Daphne laureola
GGGTGCAGGTTTAAGGTTGGTTAGGAAACGCCTTAAAACCTATCAACGCGTTAGAATAGTTAAACTTAAGAAAAAAATTTACAAGTACGGGTTTTTGGGAAATAACACAACTTAGAATAGTCTAGCATCGACGTCGACCGCCCGCCTGCCGGCCCCAAACCGACCCTCCGTCACACCGCAAAGTCTTCCGCAGCGCCGGGCGCGGGGGTGGGGGTGAAAAATATGGTAAAAGGGAATGAAGATCCCTGTAAAAAAAAGTGTCACCTAAACTCTCCACCGATTGGAATGATTTTGTTAAGAAATAAGGCCGGAAGCTTGGGCCAAGAACACCACCGTGAGACACGCCCGAGATCACCGAGAAACAGGTTCGAAATCCTGGGCCACAAGCGTTGCCGAGGAACATGGCTAGGAGCATTTACCGATAATCTCAGCTAGGAGTGTTGGTGGGAGTGTGCCCAGGAATTTGATGTCTAGTGTCTGAATATGAATCTGTTTGTCTGAAATCAGGGAAATTGGTTGAGATTCGCTAATGATTTCTTCGCGTGAGGATGTCAAAAACATGGGAAGAGAGGAGTAGATCACTTCTGCATCATCTGGGTTTTAATCACCGCCGTTGGAGGTACAATTTCCTCCGTCAGTTTTCTGTCGAAAACAAAAAAAATGTATTCCAGCGTTGAAAATAAAGAGGAGGTGGGTTCAGGGTTTTGGACTGAAATCAGACAATATTGGGTGCTTCTTTGTTTAGATAGCAGTTTCAAATATATAAGTCAATGTTGATTTGTGATTGAGGTAGATTGTTTTAGGAATGTTCCTGATTTGGTGTAATTTACATTAATTCACATATCAGACTTCTCATTTCAGACATTTCAAACCATTAACTCACCATTTCCGATTGTCTAAATTTTTATTTACATACTATTATACTTAACGGTTATGGACGGAATATGGTTGGGCATACATATGCATGGTAGACGTGCTCATTCCTCAATATTAACTCTTTCCTAGTGTAAAATGGACTAATAGAATGTATTTGACCTTGTATTTGTTTTTTCTCAATCAGTCCAATTTTGCTGTCCCTTTTTTCCTTATCATTTTCATGTCCTCGATTATAATTTTCTAACACAGTTAATCGTTCCTTTAAAAAATTATGGTGTTAGAAATTATAGTGGGGAGAGGGAGGGGACATGGGAGAAAAGGGTACAACAACCGTTGGATTGACCTACTTCCTAATCTTCAATGGTTGTACAACAACCGTTGGATTGACCTACTTCCTAATCTTCAATGGCTGATATCTGAATAAAACCCCATTAAAGAAAACGTTAGTCCTAAGAAAAATGCACCGAAGTTTTTTCATTAAAATGTAAGGATCCATAACTTTTTCATTACTTAGAGCCACCATTCTCCACCCCATTTTCGTCACAGCACCAGAATCATATGAAAGGCACTCCTGAATAATACTTTTTAAGATAATCCAAAAGAAATTCTCAAACTAGTTTCACCAATGATTTGCAAAGAAATGAATAATCTCCGAACAGTTTCCAGAAGCTATCAAGGAATCTTATGAAAAGTTTGTTGAGTTTAACAAACAGAAGTCTCAAAGAAAAACCATCCCCTATATTGAATTCTATTTCCTGGTAATCTATCGAATTCCTTGGATTGTCCAGTGACATTATGAGGTGGATCAAGAACAATATGTTCCTGTTCTCAAGAGGGTATGAGTTTTTCATTGGTGGGACAAATGTGTAATTAATTCTTATCTCATAGAGAACATCACACTCAAAAGAATTAGTTTGTATGAAACGGTGGATGAAGAAAATATTGATTCAATGCTTGGGATGCTTTATTCCAGACTGAATTAGCAGACATCCCCTTGAAGAAATGAAAGATAAGCTAATGAAGTTAGCTTTCTGTCCATGAAGAGTTTTCCAAAGGACCCAACGAATGAGGACCCACAACAAAAAACTAAATTTGGTTATCTCACAAACCATGTGACGAGTGGGGCAAAGATTTTACCCAGAAAAGAAGAGTCATGCTCATGGGACCAGAAACAATCGGCCTTTAGTAAAAGCAAGCATTATTGGTCACATGCAATAGTTAGAAATAATGGTTGCCAGCAAGGAGAGCAATAGAAGAAGAGGGAATCCTCTCCCTATAAATAGAAGGCTTCACAATAGAATGAGACATGTATCAATTTTCTACTAGAAAATCTCTCTCTCCCTCTCTCTACTCCTCCAAATCATGTGTTGAACGATTTTTTAGCTAAAAATATTATTTTTAATTTACTTTGAACGCATGTAGTTAGTTGTTGGAAGCTTGGTGTGCTCGTGTGTGCATCCATCAGCCTTTGTTTTTAATTGTTGCGAGTATCTGATATTCACTAGATTACTGTAAGTTTGAGTTTTCAATGTTATAATATCAGTTGTGTATTATTATTGTCATCTCATAATTTTAATGTATTAATCCCTCTGGTTTAATTATTATTACCTGGGTCAAAATTAGTATCAGAGTCAGGTTTGGCTGTTGTCATAACTCTAGTACTGCTTTGTATGAACTATACTTCTTAAATGACTCAAAAAAACTTTAAACCCCTCATTAGGCATTCTTTCAAAGATTTCAGAAACTTGTAGGCCTAACTTGCAACTTTCCTTAAAGATTTAGGCTCAGTTCTCTATGTTTATAAAAGTACTAGGCATCTTTTGAGAATTCAAAAAGATTTAGGTCTAGAACGAGAAAACAGTAAAATCTTTAGAGCTAACTAGTTATTTATCTCATACAAAAGGAAAAGAGGTTGAGGATACCGGAGACTCGAACTCAAGACCTCTACTATTGTCCTCAGGAGCATGACCACTAGATCAAGTACTTAAGACAGGTTTTGTCCCTTTATGTCATTGTGTCTCTAACATTTTGATGAGTGATTTTGAATGAAAAGTCATTCCTTTAAAAAAAAAAAAAAAAAATTAAGCGAACCTTCGAGCTTAATAATAAAAATTTCATAAATATAAAATTTTGGAATTTCTTTAATGAAATCTTTCAAAAGACCCATATATTTTTTTTTTACAATAACTAGTAGTACAATAATAGGGAATATCCTAACTTTTTATTTTTTTCATGAAGCGCATGGATCGCGTGGTTTGAGAGCGACCAAACACACAGAAGAGTCTCATCATTAAAATTACTGAAGAGTACACATTCAAGAGCCACCAAAAATTATTGAAGGCAGCAAAGAATCATTGAGATGGCCCTCATTCTGATATGAAGCGAGCAAATTATTTGGTTCTCAAATTAACTATACATACATTTATGAACATGTGATATAATTTTTATGTTTTTTACATATCAATTCATATGTTTTCAAATGTCCCATTAGGCCATTAAGTCTTTTTTTTGTGTATGTGGAGTGATGGAGCTTGTGGGCTAAACTCACTTACTACTCTATAATTTATAATTTATGTTTTTTTCATATCAACCACACATTATTTTAAATGTCTGATTTAAGTCCTTTTTTTGTGTGTGTATCTATAAGTGCTTTGAATGAAAAAATATCTCATGTTCACACATTTTATCTACATTTTTTGTATTCTTTTGTTTCATTTGTCGTCTCTCTTTTTTTCAGATTTTATTTTAATTAGAGATAATTCTGTTCTTTTATTTTATTTTCTATTTATTTTTAAATTTTGTCCTTTTATTAGGAGTCATAACCCGCATATCCCAGTGCCTATGGAGGTAAACAAAGCCCTCAAATTATTTTTTTTATTTGCATATAGACTCTAAACATTTAACATGAAAATGTATTTAAAATCTTTAATTAACTTGTATGGACCTTGAAAACACTCATTTTACCATCGACATGTTTAAAATGAGCCCGAAGCTAACTATATTTTTTAATAAACTCAAAATATTTTGTTAGAGGGATTGTTTAGCTCAAAAGTAAAATTTCTGATTTCTGAATCAATTTTCCATGTTTTAAATTTCACATCAACTTTAAAAAAATTAAACTTCTTTAAGTTACAAAATTTTCACACTCCAACATCAAAATTATCTTGAGATGTATCACTGTGTTTGATGAAGTTGGTGCACCTAAAAAACATGAATTGATTTGTTTTTAAGAATAATGCAACTATTTTTCTATTTTTCTTCTTTTTTTTATTCAAATCACACATGATTCTCTAAATTTACTATTACCCTTTTTACTAATTCGCATCGAAGGGAAGGCTTGAGGAACCTTGTTTCTTCTATTAAAAAACATGGATATTCTTTAATTTCTCTTGTTGATGTTAAAAATAAAAATAGCCTCTCTTAGTCATTAATCTATCTTCCTACGGTATTCTATGTCTTATTTGCAATTATATGGAGTATGTACAGAAAAATCCATTTAAATGAATGAACAAAGGAAGAAACATTTATAGAGACATGAATTTTTTTTAAACGAGGAAGTTCATTTTATTAGAAAAAAGAAAAAGTAACCCAAGCCTACAAACTTGACAAGAGAGACAAACTAGCCCGTGGGCATGAAGAGAAAGCTAAAACAGACAGAAAAGTAATTGAAGTCTGATTGCAAGTGGAGGTGGACGGGACGGTAGGGTCCACGGGTGGTACGGTTAGGAGTGGAGGTCAGAAGAGGGGTTCGTATGGGTGTTCACATTGAGCCACTATGTACATGAGGATTTGCTGGAACATGCAGGGAGTGAAACTGCTCCCTGCCCAGCTCCATGAGTAGTATGGTCGTGGGTAACTGGGGTATTAAGTCTGACTCAGTTACTTGCTATCTGTCTTGGACTTAGGTGGTTCGGTGGTTAGGATGACTTTGCTGGTTTGTGATGGTGCCTTTGGAGGTGGAGCTCTTTGTATGCTTATGTTTTCCGGGTTTCGTTACAAGGAATAGACTCTTCCGGACACGTTTTACGTGGTTATAGTGGAGGAGGATGGAATTGTCGAGCGGTCTTGTGGATGCTGCAAATGGATCCTTGTATGAAGCCATTAGGCATTTTGAAAGGACTTGCACACAAAGGCGTCACCTGAGATGTTACATCACTTATTGGTTTTGTTATCTTTCTTTTTTTTCCCCTGAAAGCAACTACTTATTTTATTAAATAATACATACAAGTGTCAATAGATTTTAGTTCTCCATTTTTATTCTAGAGAACGAGATCAAAAGCAGTGAAGCGACCACCTTACCGGCCCACTAAAGCCAACAAAACACACTGCGAAAATCTGGAAGAGACAAATTAACAACATGAGAAGAAATGAAGCAATTAGAGGGCGGTAACAATCGCCGCACCACCAACTATCGATACCCTATGCTCGACTCACCTACTTAATTCGTTATGTGTGGTGACCAAGAGTAAAGTACCAAGAAGAAATCCCCTGGGGTTCCGCATTCACGCATTGCGACCCACCCATGAGATTGAGGTAGGTCGCTTCTTTACATCTCACACCCTCACCACTATGTCTTACAACTGGGGGATATACATTCAAGATCATCCTCGCCACATTCCCTACCTCAACCCATATACACCCTCTTAATTCGCCTCTTAATGGGGACACTAACCAAAGAGTCTAACCTTGCATCGATCCTTTGCTTCTATTTGATATCCATAAATGCGCCAAAATCTGTATTTCTGTGAAGATATTCGATGCGTTCCACGATTGTTTCTCCATCACAAGTTTGTTCCGTGCTCTCCAAATTACCCATATTGTCACTGCTACAATTCTTGTCCACAACTCTCTTTTTACCTTGCACTTAAAAAATGAAATCACCAGATACCAAGTCGAAAGTATCTAGCAAGTATAATAAATTTACATCACACCAAGAGGCTACCGCCTTCCAGACATCAAATGTCGTAGAGCAACTTACAAGAGCATGTTCAACCGATTCGTCTGAATGCAGACACACCGGACATAGATAAGATGGGAAAATCATACCTCTGGACATCAGTCTTACTAATGTCGGAATAAAGCCCCTTTATAGCTCGCCAAATGAAAATGTTCACTTTCCGAGGGATTGTCTTTACCCAACTAACATGGTAATCCAACTGGGCTGCCAGAATCGAGTCCACCTGTCTAGATAGTGTGGAAACTTTAAATTCCCTTTCGCTCCCACTCTTCCAGCTCCAAAACTCCGCGTGCACCTGTACAACGTCAAAATTCTGCAAAACTACCAACAGTGCATTAAACTCCCCTAATGTTCGGCTTCTCACCATACTCCTTAACTCCCACCGCCATATAGCTACCACAAAATGTCTCTCTATCATGTCTTGCACCCAACAATCCTTATCTACTTCCAAATTGAATAACCTCGTGAATTTATCTCTTAATCGGAACCCACCTAACCATTTATCCAACCAAAATTTTGTATTATCTCCTAGCCCAACCTCCCTCATGAAACTCGATCTAAAGTTAACCCCTTTATCCTGAAAATCCTTGCTAATTTGAATAGTATCATTCCACACCCCTGACCAACCCTCGTCAGGATCGCGATCCGACCACAACCCACCATCCCTACCATGTATGCTTTTTAATACCCGAACCCACAACCTATCCTTTTCATTTAGAAACCACAACTACCATTTACCTAAAAGACCTAAAGTTTTTCCTTCCAAGTTCCTAACCCCCAACCCGCCTTCATCTATATCACCAAACAATTTATTAATCACCACCCAAATCAATTTTTTTTCCTCACTAGATGCTAGGGGTGTTCAAAAAATATGGAAAACCGCAAAACCGAGCCGAACCGAACCAAAAAATCCATAAACCGAATAAACCGTTAACATATGGGGCGGTTTACGGTTTTGATCTTATAAATCCGTGGATATCTGAACCGAACCGCATGTACATATTTTCAAAAAAAAATCCTATATTCATTTATACTCAATCCCAACTTTATCTTATATTGTATTTTTTTAAAAAAATCTTTCAATTAAAGTTCTTATTTTTGTGTGCAAGTTACTTTTTTTTTTTAAATGCTCTAAATCTATACATAAATGTTATAAAATATTGAAATATATCTTAATATATTGAATAAAATTGTAGCATAAATACACTTGAGAAATGCATAAATACACTTGAGAAATATATGCGGATACCCGTACCCCGAACCGCATAAAACTAAAAACCGAATAACTCATAAACCGAATAAACCGAACTCGACGAAGTGGATACTTTTTTTTCACTATCCACCCCAAACCGGCCCGTGAACACCCCACCCCTACTAGTAGATGCTCCCCAAAAAAAAAATATTTCTAATAATTTCCATCCATTTTAACACCCTTTTCGGCACTTTAAACAATGAGAAATAATACAATGGGACACGCCCCAACACATAGTTTATCAAAGTTAATCTACCACCAATAGAAACAGACTTACACTTCCACTTACTCAATTTTTGTTCCATTTTCTGTGTCACTGGTTTCCAGCTTTTGGATAATGACATGTTACACCCGACTGGTAGCCCAAGATACATGAATGAGACTTCAGCAGAAGCACATCTCATTCTCCTTGCCATCTATTGCACCTCCTAATTATCCTCACCACTACCGTCTAAACAACTCTTGGACATATTGACTTTAAGCCCTGAAGCTAGCTCAAAACACTTAAGAAGACACATAAGAGCTTTCATATTATCATAAGCCACTCACGCATAAAAATAGAATCATCAGTAAATTAGAAGTGAGAGATACTTACTTGATCGCGACCCACTTGAACTGGTTTAAATACCTACTTTTTTTCCGCCTCCACCATCATTATGTTCATTGCTTCCGCCACTATTAGAAATAGGAACGGTGAAATCGGGTCACCCTGTCGCAAGCCTCTCTCCATGCTAAATTCTTTTGAAGGACTGCCATTGATTAAAACTGAAATCCTTGTTGATTTAAGACAACCCGCAATCCAGTTGCACCACTTGGGTCTAAAGTTCATCTGAGTCATCACATCTCGCAAAAAATCCCACGATATACAATCGTAAGCTTTCGTAAAGTCCACCTTGAACATTAGCATTTTCCGTCTTTCTTGCTTATTCCATGTCGTGATCTCATTCACCATAAGGACACCATCCAATATTTTCCTTCCTTCCAGAAAAGCAGTTTGTATTTCTTCAATTACTGATGGTAGTACCTCTTTTAATCTCTCCGCAATGATTTTCACCACTATTTTGTATTGACATCCCACTAGACTTATTGGATGGAAATTATCAAAAGTGATAGGGTCACTAACCTTAGGAATTAACGTCAAGAATGAATAATTGCATCCTCCACCAATAACACAATTTCTTTCAAATTCCTGAACAAAATGAAGGATATCAACTTTTAATTTCCCCCAATTTTCCTTCATGAACTTGAAAGAGAATCCATCTGGTCCCGGAGCTTTGTCTTCTCTGTAGCTCCAAACTGCATTTTTTACTTCCAACTCTGTGATTGGTGCCTCGAGAAGCAGTCTCGGATCGATAGAAATTTTCTTGAACTGATTACTTCTGAAAAATGGGCGATCTCGTTCCTGCTCTTTGAAAATGCTTTTGAAATGGTCAAATGTTGCTTCTTTTACCAACACTGGATCCACCACCCAATTGGCATTAACCATAATCCCATTAATCTTATTCTTCCTTCTTTTTCCGCTGATCATGTCATGGTAATATTTGGTGTTCTCATCACCATTCATGGCCCATTTTACTCTTGATTGTTGTCTTAGCTCTTTTGATCGAATGTTGAGTGCTTTAAAGAATTATACTTTTGTCTTTTTCCAGTTGATCAATTCTTCTTCATTTAAATCTCTTTGTTCTGCCAACACCTCCATCTCTTTCATCTTTTTTTTGTGCGATTCCACCATTCCCTCAGCTGTCTTCTTAGTTAATCTCCACTTTTTGAAGGTTATTTTCAAGTGTCGAAGCTTCTCTTTTAACACAAAGTCGGGGCCCCCTGAAATGTTTGTTGATAGCCATGCTTGGTCTAGGATCTCTATGTACTCATCATCTTCCATCCAGTAATCAAAGAATTTGAATGGTTTTGGACCGTAATTGATCACCTCTGATTTTAATAAAATCGGACAATGGTCCGACACGGATCTCTCTAACATAATAGGGGACACTGATTGCCATTCTTCTTCAAACCATCGATTAACCAGGAAGCGGTCAAATTTGCTGAATTTTATTCCTCTCGCATCCACCCAAGTGAATTTGCGTTGCCCTAAACTTATATCAATCAAATCATTAGTATAAATAAATTTATTAAAGTCTTTACCCATACCTGATTTAAATGTAGACCATTTACTTTCCGTTGCGGACCTCACCACATTATAATCTCCCATAAGGCAAACTGCTCCACCAAACACATTTAGTAATGATGTTACCTCGTTCCATAATGATCTTGTGTTGATGGCATCCTGAGGCGCATATATATTCAGGGATAGGAACTCCGGTTCATGATTCCACCATTTACACCTGACAGTAATAAAACCTGCCCAATAAATTATTTCTTCCACCTTCATAATTTCTGAATTCCAAAGACACATCATACCACCAGATCTTCCAATTGCCTTCATTGCCACTGCTTCAAATTCACTATGTTTATAAATATTTTTCATAATTTGTACCGAATCATCTTGTAGGATTGTCTCTTGCAGGACCATAAAATCTACGCTTTCTTTGCCAACAATCTCTCTCAAGGACCTTATTTTGTGGTCTCCCCCCAGTCCCCTAACATTAAAGGACATTATCCTCATAACTCACCATTAACATCACCAATTTGTTCAGTCTGCATCCCTTGATCAACCTTATTCATAAATTGAAGTCCAACTTGCTTTCCACTCTCCAACACACAGTTCAAGCTAGGTGTTTCATCCTCTGACCCAGAAGGTCCTGCTTCCTGATTTAAATCGATGTGAACCCTTGTAGGAACACCACCAGTTTTCGATCCTCTGGTTTTTATTTTCTCCGCCTCCATTATGACTATTCTGGCAACGTAGAACTCATTTGCCCGTTTGCTCCCCTCAGCCGACGAGACTTGAAACCACGCCGAAATTAATTTGGCGTTGCGATCTTCCGCCTATAGAGCATTTGTCGCAGCTAAGCCGACTAACTTTTTAAATTTTTCTTGTGTGGCCCCCAATCGAAAATCTCTTCTCTCATTGCCATACGCATCGATCTGACTGGATTTTTCTATTTCAGACGCTTCAAAAATTGATCTCTGCTCATCAGGTGAAGAGCTTCCTCTGTCCTGCACTAATTGCGCCTCTCCTCTGTTTTCTTCATAGTTGACAATTTGTTCCTTACTATTTGTGTTGGATTGTGAGTTAAAGTTGTGAATCTCCTCAATTCGGTCCAGTTGCAAGTCCAGCTGTCTCGCCCCCTCCTTCTCTTTATTCTCTAAACTTCGGGCTTCATTATGTGTCTTTTTAACACCTTCCACCAGCCCAATTTGTTTTGCTCCACCAGCCTCACTAACTCTACCTTCCAAAGTATCCTCAACTACTTCATCATTGCTACCCAACTCGTTTTGCCCAATCTCCCGTTCCTCCATTGACTCTGGTACCACCCAGTTGACCTCTGCCTCAGGGTTGATTAAGAAGCCCATCCAACTTTTGTCTCCATTGTTACTATCAGCCCCCATTTCTTTATTAAATTGGGAATTAATAGCATTAATGCCCTTCATCATTTTTACCATTTTAGAAGCTGGATCTGATCTTATTTTTTCAAATGAATTACCTAAACTGCCCCTCTGTTCATCCGCCTCTCTCAATCTCTGATCCCACACCGCATCACCGTCGCCGGAATCAATGGAGTCATCGGAACAATCAAAATTTATAAGAGCACTGTCGGACATGTCATCCTCCGTTTCAACCTCGTGTACCTTGTTGATTCTAAATTCTTTAAATGATTTTAGATCTTCCCAGATCTTGACTTGATACAATTTTCCTTCAACTTCAACGTTAATTATCTGATCAGTTTTCTCCCAATTCTCAGACAGAACACACACACGGCCCACATGAATCTGCTCCTTTAGCTCTGTGTTTGTTTCTATCTCTAATACTCTTCCCCACTGTTTGGAAATTGTCTCAAAAGAATTACACGACCATGCAAACAACGGGACTCCTGCCATGTTTATCAAACTAATCTGTCAGGCTTATGCACCTTGTCGGCTTCTGCCCATGGTTTAATCCAATCGAACCAATTTGCAAGTTTTTTATTTCCTTCTGCAAGTACCTTTACCAGATTATGCTTTGAAGAACATTCAAGAAGAATAGTTAGCCCCCTACATATTTACCTTCACACATGGCAAACCCTTCAGTTCTGTTATTTTTATGTCTGGCGAACCTGTTTTCTTTTATTAGGGTCATTTGTAATTTGCTTTGTTTGGAACTTGATTTCTTATTAGTCTCAAGCTTATGAGTTGGTAGGTTTTCTTGTTTAGAAGTTTATCTCTCATTAGTCTTAAGTCAGTTAGAGTTTAGATGGATTTTTGCTCTTTATCTGCTAAAAGCTCTAGTAATTGTCAGAGAAATATCCGTGTTAATTATGTTGTTTATCTAGCCTCACGTTATTCACCATTGAATAAATAATCATTCCTTCTTAAAAAAAAATACATAGAGATGTAATTTGTAAAAACAATCAATCACCACCTTGAAAAAATCAATAATCTGATTTGTTTGGAATTTAATTTTCTTTGGTTCCGATGCATAATTTGTCTATGTGTGTTTCATATTCGACGGACCCCTCATTAAGTTGCCAATTCTTTTAGGTCCATGTTAAAATGCGCACGGCGTATGCGTGCACATAAGCATTTTGATTATTTACAAGTTTGTCACTCGCGTCTTGTGATCGATATTGTTATCTTGACCGATCAACATTAAATGTTGATCAGCATGATGACTTATTTCTATCGATATCCTCAGAGTAAATGTTGATTGGCATGGTGATCAGCATTGATTTACATAATGATCAGCATCTCCAATATTAAATGTACGTTGATTTATCCCTTATTTATGCTAATCTAACTTCGATCTGCATGACTATCTATTCCGATCGACACGACTACCTACTCTGATCAACATTAAATGTATGTTGATCTATCCCTTATGTATGCTGATCTAACTCAGATCAGCATGACTACCTATTCTGATCGACACGACTACCTACTCCGATCAACATTAAATGTATGTTGATCTATCTCTTATGTATCATGATCTAACTTAGATCAGCATGACTACCTATTCCGATCGACATGACTACGTACTCCGATCAACATTAAATGTATGTTGATCTATCTTTTATGTATGCTGATCTAACTCAGATAAGCATGACTACCTATTCCGATCGATATGGCTACCTACTCCGATCAGCATTGGAAAAAACAGATCAACATGACTACTTACTCAGATCGACATGACTAACTACTCTGATCGGCATGACTCGAAGCAGATCAACATGACTACCTACTCTGATCGACATGACTACCTACTCCGATCGACATGGCTACCTACT